>JAAOAS010000467.1:0-11981 GCA_013396035.1 Fusarium pseudocircinatum
ACCGTTGTGCGCCTTCAGATATGGGATACAGGTTGGTTTTGACAAAGAGCCAAACAAGTCTTTATTCTGTCATGTGCTAACCTTGACTCGCAGCCGGCCAAGAACGCTTTCGTTCTATCTCCCGCTTGTACTATCGTGGCGCAAACGCCTGCATCCTCTGCTACAGCATCACAGACGCACAGTCATTCGCCGATATGGGTGTATGGCTCATGGAACTTCGACGAAACCTCCCTCACGATGTCGTTCTTCACGTAGTCGGTACAAAAGCCGACATTGTCGCCCGCGATCCCTCAGCCCGCCAGGTCCCATTCGAACGTTGTATCGCATACGTCGCTGAGAACCTTGCCCCGGGCATGGGCAGCACGCCACCTCCGACCGCAACCCCTTACCACGTACCGACGCCTATGTCATGCGGCCAGGCAATGTCTCCTCCATCTATGGAGCCTCGGAGCCCCAGCTCGAAGCGAAGCTCTGGATTCTGGGCACAGGAGGTTGGCTGGGACGCTTGTCATGAAATCAGCGCCGAAACAGGAGAGGGTGTCGAGGAAGTCTTTCGTGTTGTCACCCGCAAGCTTGTTGAGCAGAACCGCAAGATGCAGCAGGCCCTTCTAATGGCCACTGCCATCCCTGGTACACCAGGTTACGAAGCCGGCATGGACGGTGGCTATTTTGCAGGTGCAGACGCACGAGGGAGTTTCCGAGTAGGCCGCGATCGTCGAAGTTGGCTCTTCTCGCCAGGTTTCTCGCCCGCCGTTACGGTCGAGCAGGCGGGAACTCAGGAGCAGACACAAGCAGACGGCTGGGATCGAAAAGAGCGCAAGAAGTGCTGTTGATTTCCTTGATTGCCAAATACTAAACTAGATGAGCGACGACGATCCGATGTGATGGAAAGAGATGTAGACGTTGTATGGACATAGGAAACGAGGTCATGTCTACAACGAATTCCCCACGGCAACGACAGAAGAGGAGCTTTAGGATGGTTTCGACGACTGAGCGCATATGTTTGATACCCGGTCTTTTTCGTGTTTCTTATTTTTGTTTTGTTTTTATAGGTCATGTTTTGAGGTGCGGGTTGGTTTCACAGTCGGGGTGTTTTTCGTCTTTGATACTGGCAGCCTGGTCCNNAATTTCTTTCCTCGTTTCTCTTGCCTTCTCTTATCTTCATTCAGTTCATGCATGGTGCATCAGGCGGGTCTTGTTTTGTTCTACTATTTCTCAATTGGGAGTTGGTTGGACGAGAGGGTCATGAGAGGTAGAATTTTCCATTTCTGACTTAGAACATATTATGCATTATTATTTGGTTCACACCTGTATGTTGACATCGTCGTATCTCCTATTTATAGCCAAAGTGCCTTGATACTCTTATATATTCACATACTGATATTGATTACCACGTGCTGGCCTGTAGTAGTGGCTAAGCCGGCAGCATCCGGGATACCCCACCCCCACCTGTTCCGGTCGGAGGTCGGATGTCCCCCGCATCATCCCGTTATCCGCCATCCCGCACCCGGGATTATGGAATTGAAAACTGTCGCCAACACCAGTCGACTTTCACTACCTACCTGGACATCCTCTTAAGCAGCTGGTCCTCCACTCTTTTCTTCTACCTCTTTCTCCCCTCCCATATCACTACCTGCCGGCTTCAACCTCGAAACAATGGCCCACCCTCAAGGAAACCTCGCAAACCTTCTCCCTCCTTCGTGGAAAACTTCGGTAACCGCTTGGCTAGCTGAGGATACGCCTTCGTTCGATTACGCCGGCTTCGTTGTCGGTGACGGTCCCCGCGTCGCCACACTCTGGGGTAAATCCAGCGGCATCATCGCCGGCCGGCCCTTCTTCGACGAGGTCTTTACGCAGTGCGGCTGCACCGTCGAGTGGCATGCTGAAGAGGGAACAGCTGTTGACCTGAGCAATGGCAAACATCGAGTCGCAACAGTCAAGGGCCCTGTTCGCGGAATTCTTCTGGGTGAGCGCGTTGCTCTCAACACACTCGCACGATGCTCTGGCGTCGCTACCAAGAGCCAGAGACTTGTATCGATTGCGCGTGAGGCCGGGTATACAGGTGTGATTGCAGGAACACGAAAGACAACACCGGGATTCCGCCTCGTTGAGAAGTACGGCATGCTAGTCGGTGGCGCGGATGCCCACAGAATGGATCTCAGCGCCATGATCATGCTCAAGGATAACCACGTCTGGAGTCGAGGCAGTATCACCGATGCTGTCAAGGCTGCCAAGTCGGTTGGTGGCTTCAGTATGAAGGTTGAGGTTGAGGTTCAGAGCGAGGCTGAGGCTGACGAGGCCATTGAGGCTGGCGCCGATGTAGTCATGTTGGATAACTTCACCGGTGATGGTGTCAAGGTCGCTTCAAGAAGTCTCAAGGAGCGATGGCAAGGGAAGAGGCACTTCCTGCTTGAGACATCTGGTGGACTTCAGGAAGATAACTTTGAGGCTTACTTGTGCAATGGTGAGTACCTGGGAGGCTTTTTTATGAGCATGTCGATGCTAACGTGCTCTAGATGTCGATATTTTGTCAACAAGTTCTATTCATCAGGGAGTGCCGCACATCGATTTCTCACTCAAGATCGAGCACTAGGTCAAGATAATAAAAGTACAATGATTGATATCCACTAAAAGCAAGAATCCGTTATGTTGGTAACTCTATCTAAGTCGAGCGTTGACTTTGTAGACTTCCATGTGTCACATGAACAACTTAATAATTTTCATCTGCCTCGCAAGTATCTCTACCATCTAAGGACGTCTAGTTCTCTTGTTCAGGGGCTTGGGGGTGTCAGAGCGCGATAACATCGCGCTACTTAAAATTCTCGTCGATGGAACATACAAAGCAGGGTTGGAGGTGAAGCAGTCAGCAAGACGGGAACGATTCTCTTCTTCGACAGGCCTACGCCATCGTCAGCAATCTCTGATTCAAATGTCAGGGTCGCTAGGCACAAGCATAATCCTCTTCAACTATCGGGTTGTGTGACACCAGAAGACGCCCACACCACGAGACGATTACCTCTCCTTTGCTTCCAGTCTTCATCTCTTCAGTCGTCTTTCGTTCCTTGTTCATCCATGTAAACGCTCATGTGACGTGATGTCTGAGCATAGCGCTCTAAGTATAATCAACTCATCATGTAAAAGTTGAGAAAGAGAATGGGAGCTTTGAGCAGCCTTGGACACAGTATAGCCACAACGAGTACCTAGACCTCATTGCTACGACATACCTCGGAGTACTACGCACTATTTACCTCTCTATAAATACTTCAAGTCTACTGCATATATTCGAAGTATATCAGAATCATCATAAACTCAAGAAGCAGATGAATTGACGAAGCCAAACGGCATACTCAAGTACGCATGACTTCACCTTCAAAGTTGTCGCCCTATCATCACAATTTTCGAATCAAATGGGAACGTGTTGGCAAACCCTTAATGCCATTTGTGTCTATCAACGTGCAACTGTCTGAAGGAAGCATTCATCAAACACCCTTTTGTAAAACCCCAAAACGGCCGTGAGCAAGAGTCCATTCACACATGACTCACTGCCAGGCAATGAAAAGAAGAGAAAACGCGGTTTGAAAAAACTTGCACAGGCACTCTTCGTTAACCCTCATTCCTTACGCGCCCTGCACCCTATCTGATATCATTTTCATAGACGCCAGGCATGTAAAGTCAAGACCATGAGAAGAAAAACGTTGGCCAGGTGGCCCCATGTTGATCAAAGAAGATCGTAAAGTACGATGATGCGTAACGTACATTGAGAATCGAAATGAAGAGAAAAAGGAAACAGTTGCTGTAGACGTGGTCTAGGGGGCTACGTCTTCTGCCACCTCACTAGATACGAGTGCTCGCCAACCAAGACATGCCGGGATTCCTCATACCCGCGATCAATGTAGAAGCGTGCCATATCCATTCATCAGATGGCTTAGAGCTTAGACAGTAACGCGCTTCTCACCCTTGGGCTTGAGGACGTTGTCGCCGTAACGGCCGCCAAAGTTACCTGTAAAGTTAGCGATGTTTGCATCGTCAGCACAGAGATGGACTTACCCTGGGGGTTGTAGTTGCACACGGTGTACCAGGAGGGGAAGCTGAGAACAGTTCCTGCAGGGCACTTGACAGTGGCGCAGCCAACCTTGGTGGAGTCCTTCCAGACAACTTGAGTGAAGTGACCATAGAGGTCAATGTTCATATCAGCAGGAGGGTTCTCCTGGCCGTAGAAAGCCCAGTTGGCCATCTCGTTGTTGTACCACTGGTTGGTAATACCACCAGCGGCAGCCTTGTTCTTGAGGCCATCAATATCGCTTGTGGCACCCCATGAAGCGAGGTTCTGGCCGTAGCCGCCATTGCCTTGCTTCCTAAAGATCTGTCAGTCATCAATTCTTAGTTCACACATGTCAACGACTTACATATCGTGCTCGAAAACACAACCGTTGGCGGTGTTCTCGGCGTAGCCGGCGAGCTCATCATCCCACTCAAGGGCAGAGGCGGAGTGGTTAAGACGGTGGATGTTGTGGTAGGCGAGCATAACAGTGTTATAGGCACCATCCAGGGAGAGGTCATCTCCGCCGCTAGCAGGGACCTCAACCTCGGGCTCGGCAACCTTGGTAGGCTTGGCGACAACCTTTGAGATGGTAGTCTTGGGCTTCTCGACGACGGGTGCGGGAGACTCATAGACGGCCTCCTTAGTAGACTCAGGCTGGGGCTCGACAGTAACGACCGTAACCTTGGGGGCGTCTGCGGTGGTTGAAGGCTTGCTGACAGGCTTCTTGACCTTCTTGGGCTTCGCAGCCTCCTTGGTGGTCGAAGGAGCTGTATACTTGGGAGCGGGAGCTTCCATAAACACAACGCCAGTGGGCTTTGTGGCCGCAGGAGCAGTGGTCTCGGGCTCCTCGCCAGCAACAACAGTGACGGTTACAACCTCGTAGACCCACTCGGTCTTCATCTCTCGCTTCTCAATCTCTCTCTTCTCGAGAGCATTTCGAATAGGGCTGGCCGAAGCCAAGATGGCGCTAGCGCCGAGGAGGAACATAGACGCCTTCATGGTGATCGGTGAACAGGCACAAGACGGAATGGGGTGAGCTGGAAATAGAGTCAGTTATATAAGCTTGAGAGATATTAGGTGTGGCTGTTTTCAGTTGAGCAAACGTCAGACCAATGCCACTTGGCAATAGCTGTTTCCGTGTCTTTGATGAATGCGACGAGGCTAAGATGTAGCGAGGGTGGAATGGTGTTTCTTGTGGGGAATGTTTGGACGAGAACGTGTAAGACATTTGGTGTTGAGACAATTTCGTGTGAAATAAGATGAAGTAAACATCGATATATCGAGTTGAAGGGGATTTCCCTTGCCGAGTACTTAAGGGACTCATGGCCGCTACCGATGGTGACAAAAGACATGGCTCTGCTTCGGCGATGTTCTGTCGAGGACAAGGCCGAGTCGGTGTTGTGAAAGGGAGGATATCGATAAAGACTCCCTCAAAGACCGGGGTTGGTGGAGAACAAGGCGAGACAAAGAGGGCGGACACAGATAATGGATGCAGGTACAGAAATGCAGGGTTCAGACAATAGTGGTTCAGACTACAGTATGCTTACCTTTTTGTGGTGGGTAGTGTTTGTAGATGGGCTTGACGTTGGATTTGATTCAGAACCAGTCTGGTTAGCGGTTGACAGCACTGCTGAAGTTGAGATTCCGTCTAGGAGTCTCGAAAAGAGTTTTGGTGTGGTTGAACAACGACTGAAGTTCAACAATTGAAGGAGTGACAGAAGGATGAACTGAAGGAAGGACGTCTTGATCAACTTTGCTTTGCAATACCGAAAGGTGAGGTCAAGAAGATGAGGGAGGTCTTGGGACTATATCAACGGTTCAACCGGAGGCTTGGCTTTAAAGTTTTGGTTTTGAAGGAGTGGACTGCAATGTCGTAGACACGCAAACAAAGGAGTGGCAGGCCCTGCTATCGTTCGACGAAGACTCTTGGAGGGGGGTGAGGGAGAGGAAAGAAGAGTCGAGATGGCTTCGGAGCGGACGACGACGTTAAAAAGGAACTGCTCGGCGGGTCGCAGACGGACAGCCACTGTCAGCCCAGGGGCGATTGGCTAGATGGTGCGGTATTGATTGGATGCTTTGCAGGGGGTATCTGGGGATGTCGGGAGCCTGCAATCGAGTGTGAGCAGGGGTGTGGTGCAGGGGACGAGGCCGGGGGTGTCGTTCGAGAATGAACCTAGGTGGTTAACTTACTATCAGAGTTGAGAGCGGCAACAGCGAGAATCTGTTAGTGAAGTGCAAGACGAGCAAATGAGTGTGAAGTGTGAATAAAGTGAGCGTGAATAGTGGATAGTTGAAAAGAAAGAAAGCGGAGAATGAAGTTGATTTTGAGGGAAAGTGAAGGGAGGTCCTGAGAAGAGATGAGGCTGCCAATGTTTTGGCTACAATGCGGTGCGTTGCCAAGGGCCGTCGCAGTTGTCAAGCACTGTCAGAGTGACTATCAGCTACCTTAGGTAGGTAGCTGGCACTGGCAGTGACACCCGATTGCTGCCCTGAGGTTGTCTTCCTCCCCGCCTGCTTGCGTCCCTTCCATTGGGTGGTTGTTGTTGTTGTTGTCGTGGGCAGGGTAGTTGCTACAAAGACCCCTGGAACGCGGGCTGCAATACGCTAGTGCCTCAAGCCAGTGGAGGGGTGCGTTAGACTGGGCGCTAGAGAAATGGCGGGAATGGATGCTGCAAGGCACCCAGGAACGAATCATGCATCAACCCAGTGCCTAGGACGGGATGGGAGGCATTGATGAGCGTGGCTTTGACATCTGGCGCTGTGATATTGAAATTCAGCCTGAGTTACATACAAGCCCAATGGCATTGATTGACTGTCTACATTCGAAGGGTTTGTAGAATCCTCGCTCTTGCAGCTATTGACTGAATAACTCGACGCACACGCTATTATTCACAGCGCAAAGCAATTGCCCCGAGGACGACATCTTCGGCGTACAGCAGACGCACGGGCCTTGAGCCACGATGATGAAACTCGTGGCTTATGTACTCCGTACTCGATCCCCTTTGCCTGTGTGCGCAGCATTGACGCCTCCGATGAAAGACTGGACGGTATCTGCATTTAGGTGTCAGGTTCTAATTTTCTTGCTGTGACACCACGCATCAGTCCAACCGTCCAACCTGACGACGGCCGCTGATCGACTGCAACCACAAACACCTCCAGCTACATCATAATCGCAACCCAGTGACTTGGTAGAAACATATCGGTTTCAATGCGACGATCACACATATCTACGTGGTATCTACGTACAGAGATTTGGCTTCTACAGCATAGCATCGCAACATTGCATTGCAGCGCCAGGATTTGGACCCTTGCTATGCTCAAACACAGTAGAAAAGAGTAATGAACTGATTCAGATTATAACAGACCTGGCCCTGGCCCAAGGTAATTAATTACCAGTCATCTCAGCTCTGGCTGTGTTTCTTGGCTACTGGGCGTTTGATGCTGGGTTTGATTGTGGTGAGGCAGGCTGTCGGTGTTGGTGTTGCTCATTGACGTAGCATCCGTCCCCTCATCTCATATCCGGTTCTTTTCCTTTCGAGTGCCGGGCTATCCCATCCCCTGGTCTCATCATTCCCTACCTAAACGGCACGATTGACTTTTTTCCTGTGTTAAAACCTTGTCGGGTTCAACAGTCCATACTCGATTGAAGCTCGATTCTTTGCTCATCATTTCCTGTCGAAATGATCCCCACTCGTCCCCCACTGGTGATCATGCTGGAGTAGAAGGTTAAAGAATGCTTCGCAAAGCTTGGCCTGCTTGCGTGGACATGAAAGCCACCTCGGAAGCCAGACCCAAGTCTCAAGCCCCCCGGGTGTGGTCAATTTCAGTTGTGAGCATTTTACCACATGCGTGTTGGGTCGTAACTTTATGGAAATGGGTCTAACAAGTCTGGAGTCGATACAGTTTGCACTTACACCGACGATTTTGAGGGTCCATTGATTTCCGAATGCAGCGTCATACTAGAATCTGACGGGAAGGAATACTACCTATCTTAGATACCATCGATAGAGATCAAGATCGTGTTAACAGTGAGGGTTTGTATTATGCCGGGTCCTACACATACTCACGCACGGGTTTGTATGTGATCAAGGGACAGTATGTCAGCATTAACAAATACGAAACGCATTCCTACCTGGCCTTAGCCATCATCTCTCTTCGCATCCATGGATCGCATTGATTCTGATTCTGTAAGAGGCAAGCTGAGCTGAGCAATTGGTTGATTGGAGATACGTACCTCTCCACCCCTTTTTCACTGCCCCTTGCAGATGTCGATGTGGCGCGTGCTCTGACGATCCATCTCCGATGTGTACAGCAAATCAACGTGGTATTTGCCGGCCTCATCTCCATCAAACAAGCTATTCAAGGGTGGTGTAGCGGGCTGTTGTGGGGCTTCCCTGCAGCTGCATGTCCGAAAACTCGCTAATAAAACCCGGCTCTCTTCTTCCCCATGCGCTTCTAGCACATCTGAAACTGAGCTAATTAGAGGTGACCTTTCTGCTCCGTTCTTCATCTCCCATCCAAGGCCTCACTTTTCCTTTCTGACAATATCAAATACTGAGAACATTTCATTGCTTGATATTAAATTGGCAAATGCCGAGCTACCCTTGTGAGTAATTTGAATAATATAATACATGCTCGATTTCGCGAGCTGTCATTCTCGAGGGCATGGATGGCTTGCCTGTACCCAGCAGAGCCTGCTCCGTTCGTGGCCACGGACAGTTCGGCTCGTCGTTGGTTTCTGTGCATGTCACCCTGCACAGTTCCACAGAAGGAGGAGATTGGTTGTGTCACATAATGATTACCTCTGCTTCATGGTTCAGAGCTAGAGATACTCATTTGATGGTCTTTAGGGGCAAGAAAACTTCCGATGCTATGAAAACGTGTTAAAAATAATTAGTCCGAGGTAGAGACCTATCAAATCTATCTCCAAATGGTCGAGATTTTCATATCGTTAATAAGAATCTTGATTATAAGTCTTCCTGCCTCCCATACAATGGCCTTCAGGGTAGGTAGGCAGGTCGAGGTGACGATCAATATCCAGAACCGAACACTTGGACAACTTGATTTTGGTAGCCACCTCCGTGTCATATCGTCAATGGCTTGCTTTCAAAACGTTGACACAATAATCTGATCGTCGTTGATCATCGGAGTCCGACTTTGTCAGCATACACATGGTCCCTCAATTGGCCGTACTACAGTATACTACTTTACTTCATGAATTATCAATCTGCCTACCTCTTTCTACTAGGTAGGCAAGTTGCAGTTCTCACACCCTCCCTTAGACACACTGAGCTCAGCCATCAACGCATTTGTCTTAAGCCCATTGAGTCGATCACAGCGACTCAAGACCGACTTCCGAGCTTGGATGGCATGACACGCAATCCACAACTTTTCCATGTTCTAACATGAAAGGGATCAGTGATACCCACTGGAGAAAACATTGGATACGGTGGCGCTGAACTTCATTCCTTCGGTGCACCTCGAACAACTTTATCCTCGCTTCTAAACCAAAACCATAATATTTAGCTCACTCGCGGCTCTGCTAGAGTTCGAGTATTACGTGGCCGACTAGCCGACCTCTTAGAGCTGTATCAAAAGGAAGTCCAGCCTTGTCACCGGCGGCACCGAATTCGTCTATCGAGTTTCATGCCTACAGACGATGATCGGTAGTTCCGGGCCTAGGGCCAGGCAAATAGAGGCCGAAGTTCTACGGTCCAACATTGCTGAACTGAAGATATACGTAAACATCGATATAGACAGTCGCAGCCTTCAAACCTTGATCTGAACAAGCAATTTAGTTGGGACTTTCAAGCCGCTTTGCTAATCGATCTTGGTCCACATGAAAGCACAGATCATTATACTGACTTCTCGTCACATTCAGTACCCGATATCCTGGGTCTATCCTGGGATCTAGTCCCCAATTCTCCACATGCCTCCTTCATTCACTGTTAAGCGTGATATCTCACCACTTCAGTCACCGCTTCACACAAAGGGACGAGATATCCCTTCTCGCAAGCAAGGCCCTTCCAGTTGGCCCCCTTTATCCTGCATCTTGGGTCCAGACTTCAGCTCTTTGATTCCCATGGCGGCCATGCGCGCTCACTCTTGACGTTCAGTTCTTATTTAGCCGGAGTTTTGTATGATTGGTTCGAGCTTCACAGAACTTCAGCATGCCTTGGTACTGTTCAGTGACACATCTACCCTACAGGCTACGCTCTGATTTAAGGTAGGTAGGTCAAATCACTGACACAATAATGACTTGCCCCGAACTGGTTTGCTTAGACTTGGGGTTTTGAGCAGGATAAAAAAATAAATAGACAGGCTCATACAATTAGCCGCACTAGACGATTCCGTTTCATGAATTTCGCTTGTCTCTGCGGGTGACAAACTACCAACAATGTCAAAATCCATACACTGATCGGCCTCTAATAAATCAAGGGTTCCTTGTAATACTTCGCTCATATTGTCTCTCTCGCCGTCTCTCTTTCAGTTCGAGACTGGGACGGCAGACCACCACCAACCTTGGCATCATCACTTGTCTTGTGAGATTCGAGGACACTGTGCAAAGGTCTAGTCGATCAGACCAGCACACAAGTACATCACCAAACACAAAACCCCTAGGAATTGATGCCGCACAAAGAAAAGAAACCGTGATTCTCGGACACTGTGATACTACGTACGTCGCTTGAAGACAGGGCCGATCGATTCGGCGACATGCAACCACGACATGGTACAACCGCGCCGTCACTTCTTGAAGCAAACTCATACATCCTCGTGGTCCCCTCTAAAACGGCACCGAGAAAAATAACCAAAGACAAGATTCTCATAATTGTTTCTTTGTTGGCGGCCTTGATGAAGGCCAGAGGGGGTGTAGATGATGTCAGCCAACCAACAACCTGACCCATTCTAAACATCAAACATGGGCGCTTGAAAGGCCCGTTTCTTGTTTCACGAAGCGCACAAGCGCCGAACATCGAGAAACAAGACACTCAAAGCGTGATGATACAAGGGCCAGCTCTGGCTGTCGTGGTGTTAAAATGCACTTGTGCCAGAGGTGCCTACTCTACCTGTAGGTAGTACTAAACTTGAAGTAGGAAGCCCGTTTTAATAGACGTGACTTTGGCCATGCCAAGCTCAATTCACAGTATCAAGAGTCTGACTACGTTGAACTGTACCTCGCTTAACATACGAGCCTCTACTCAGTTAGGAAAGCAGGTTACCGCCATTTGTACCCTCACGGCGTGTATATGTCGGTTCCAGCTTAGGTTTCTGCCCATCACACCAAGCCAATCGTTCCCTCTGCTGGCCGACGTTTACTTGAAACGAAACGGCTAGTTGCATGAAAACAGTTACGCTGCCTGAACGAGTCTAAGTGAGGCCGAAACAAAAGCCCCGGCTCAAGGGCCAGCGACACAGAAATGATCATGTGCATGGTCTGGGGCATATGTGAGGTTGTGCGACTCTGAGGGCCAGTCACCGACAAGAAGGCCATACTCTAGGTTCAAACTTGTGACCATCCTCATACATGCGGCTCAAGGAGCATGCTTGTTGCATATCAAATGCTTTTGGTCACTAAGAGTCCGACCTCTGGCATCTCGCCAAAATCCGGTTTGGTCACTGTAAAACGGCCTGGTGGTGACCTCGGCAGCTCCTTTAGATGTTGCCGACCAGTCCCATGCATCGTGATGATAAACCTCTACCCATAAAATATCCATCTCGTCATGTGGTCTTCACCAGATCACAAAAGAAGGCAATGCCGAATTGTGGCTCCACCGATTAGCCGAACTGCAGCGTTGTTGGTGATATTCCTCAAATGTCTTGGAGCGCCGTGTATCATGCGCCCAAGGCTCGCTGCATGATACTGTAGGTTCTGTTGCGTTTGGGGCTGCAATGCTGTGACCAGTAACTGCTGTTGATGCGCTTGATCTGTGTGAGGTTA
>JAAOAS010000469.1:0-30222 GCA_013396035.1 Fusarium pseudocircinatum
ACAAAGAGAAAAAAAAAAAAAAAAATACAGCACAGGCGGATCAAGCTTTCCCAGCGAGCCTTGCCCTTCTCGAATCCTCTTCTCTAAGGGCCTCGCTCTTTGCCAAAAAGTCTTCTCTCGCCATGTATGAATCTTTGGACTTGCCAGCCAACTCAAGCTCATCCTTGATGCCTTCCTTGTCCACGTAACCAGCCCAGTCCATACGACTCTTCTCGACAACATTGAGTTTCTTGGCTTGTGCTTCTTTGCCAGCCTTGATCCGGGCGGCCATTCCGAGATTCAGATCGACCCGATGGGGAAGAAGATCCACCTGAGGCTCGAAAGCTGATCGGAACGCCTTTCTGGTAACGTTCTTTTCAGGGCTATTCTTGGGTGCCTCCTGACCTTGTGAGGCAAGATAAAGCTTTGCTTCGGCTGAATCACGCGGAACCAGCTTTTCCTCTATGTGAATTCGACCAGCAAAGTTATACGCACGCTTGATTCGAATCATTGTTGATGACTGGTCGGATACTGTTGAATGCGACTTTTTCTCAGCTGAGTCGTCTGGCTTGTCAATGAAGTTGGTACTTGTGTCTGCGTCGTTGGGTCGCTCGTCCTTGTTCACTGGAGTTGGTGGTTTGGATATCATTTGCGCCCATAGCGCATCAACATCGATAGTGACTGGCTCGTTGTTTGTCGCATACTGACGCTCTTCTTTCCTGGTAGTTCTTGTCAGTAAAACACACCGAGGGATGCGAACAACAGAGACGTACTCGGCGGCACGCTGTCTACGAGTCTTGATCAGACCGCCCTCACCCTCGTCTGGGTCGCGTATGCCTTTTGCTTGCGTTTTCTTACGACGCTTCTCACCCCTTTTTATGATCGCCTCATCACCCGAGTTGTCATATCCTGCATCGGCTTCATCTTGTGGGTGACTTCTTTTGTTAGCTGTTTTGTCGCTGGAATCTTCTAAGTCAGAGTGATCGGAAGTCTGGTCCGGCGAATCATCCAGAGCGAAGTCTGAGTCTTCTGAGGATACATATGATTCATCTTCGTCCAATAGAGAATCTGGAGGCATTCTGACAACTGTGCTGTTGGAGCTTGGTGCCCTGTTATTCTTGTCGCGTTAAGTTGACATAACTCAGTGAGGTTAAGGTCTGCTCTGGGTCAAGAAGTGGGTCGTGGTAGGCAGCCAATCAATCAATATGTATTGCTTTCATCACTTGATGATGGAAGGCACGAAATATACTCCTAGTGGGAGGTTCGTTCTAATCCGTATCTATTCGGCGATTTCATCCAAGAACGATATTGTGAATTAGCTCTATTGTTTAGGTAAAAGAAAACACGTGTGCAAGGTCCTTTCATCAGAGAGTGCATGTCAAATGAATAAGGGAGCAGGGGTGCTTCCGGATGGAAAAAGCTACCGGAAACCGAGTATTTCGGGCCAATTCTACTCCGTAGCAAGAATAGACGATTGATGTCTGTCTTTCGTAGGGATGCGTATCGAGTAGACTACCTGACAGTTCGTCTGTCGGTAAAATGAAAAACGGCATCAGACCAAACTTCACCATAGTGACATACCAAATGAAGCACAAGGAGTAATGACACTTCAGTTACAACTGGTTACTCGTCCTAAAGAGAATGAGAACTGTTATCGACCATAGAAATATAAGAGATTACGCAGACTGGCCAGTACCAACGAGCACGGTGGCGTTCGTAATGGCAGTGGGTGAGACGAGGTCTTAATTCATGTCCCTAGATACCTATTCCTTGTCCTGCTCAATAGGAGGAAAAGAACCGGGACGGGCAAAGTTCAACCAGATCAGACCGCCCACCCGACTGCCTGACTACCTTACTAACCTACTTCATTCATAAGGTACCTTACAGAGGTAAACGGCTCCCACCTTCTCAGCCCCACGTAATTCGTCTTTCTTTCTCTTCCTCCTATTTGGCGATTAATAACCACCCTAAAACACCATGAGTTCCGACGATGATTTCGAGATCGAAGTTTCCGAACTGGCAGCAGACGATCCTATGAGATCTTTCTTGCCCACATCCTTTGGGAAGAAATCGAAAGAGGCCGATGTCACAGCCCAAATCGAAAGAAGTCGCAGAAAAGCCGCAGAAGTCAGTGATGGAAAGAAGAAGCAAGGTTCTAGCGATGACTCCGACAGCGACAACAGCGACGATTCCGACCAAGATGAATTCCCTGTATCACACGAGCTTGTTCTTAAAACCCACGATCGCGCTGTCACCACAGTCTCGCTAGATCCAGCAGGAGGACGCTTAGCAACTGCTTCTACAGACTGTACTGTCAAGTTGCATGATTTTACTTCTATGACTCCCAGCACGCTGAGATCTTTCCGATCCGTGGACCCCTACGAAACGAAGGCATCCGACGTTAACTCGCAATCGCATCCTATCCACCGCATAGAATTCAACCCTCTAGCAGGAGGTGTCCTTCTTTGTGTGTCAGCGCATCCCCAAGCGAAGATACTGTCCCGGGACGGCGATATTGTTACAGAATTCGTCAAGGGAGACATGTACCTTCGTGACATGCACAACACCAAGGGCCACATATCCGAAATCACGACTGGCACCTGGCACCCAACTGACAAGAACTTGTGCGTAACTGCGGGTACAGATAGCACACTGAGAATTTGGGATATCAACAATAAACGGACGCAGAGAGACGTCGTTGTGTTCAAGTCCAAAGCCGCTGGCTCTGCTGGTCGAACCAAGATGACCGCTGTTGCATGGGGATCTTCACCCCAAGGAAACAGCAACGTCCTTGTCGCAGCAGCCTTAGATGGCTCGCTGGTCATGTACAGCGGCAATAGTCCCTTCTCACGACCTGCAGGAGAAATTCGCGACGCACATAAACCGCAATCGTGGACCAGTGGCATTGATATATCGTCCGACGGTCGCATGGTAGTCACAAGAGGAGGCGACGATTTGATCAAACTCTGGGACACCCGCAAATTCACGAAGCCTCTCGTCACAGTCGCACATACCTCAACCTCAGACCATTTCCCTACGAGCAACATCAAGTATGCGCCAAACTCGACAAGCATCATCACGGGCTCCGCGACCGGCCATCTCCACATTCTGAATCCTGGCAATCTGCGCGCAGAACATGTCACTGAAATAACACCTGGGTCACCACTAATTACAGTGGATTGGCATCCGAAGATTAATCAGATCGTGACAGGTTCAGCTAATGCCGAGACTCATGTCTTGTACAACCCGCAGATGTCGAGTAGAGGCGCTGTTGACGTCATGTCACGAGCACCGAAGAAGCGACATATTGACGACAATCCTGAATTAACAATGGACCAGTCTGTTGGCGTATCTGGTGATGCGATTGTAGTGCCAGGTGCGACAAGAAGCTCAAAGCCATCTGGAGTTACAGTATCAGGCCGCTCGAAAGATCCTCGACGCCCCCACATCCCCCAACAGACACCATTCCAGAAGAACCAGCCGGACGAGAAGCTCATTGCAGAGAATATTCCTCTTGCGCGCATGCTGCACGAAGATCCGCGAGAAGCTCTACTGAAATACGCAGACAAGGCCCAGAGTGACCCTATGTTTACCAAAGCCTGGAGTAAGACGCAGCCACAAACCCAATACGCGGAGCTGAGCGACGAGGAAGACGGTCCCAACAAGAAAAGGCTCAAGAGGTGAGACCACTAACACATGCTGGGGGTTATGGGGCCTAAGATTGTGTCTTCTAAAACATACAAGAGCCCAGTCAGAGCCTACTACGTCCTTAAGCCTCCTAGCTCGTGCTACATTGTAATTGATTGATTTGAAGCCATGGTGAGGTAGATCTAGGCGTCTCGGCAAAATGACACATTAGCTTTTTGCCCCTCTTCCAGGCAGAATAACTCTATTACTCTTCTATGCAGTGTCAACTCTCAATAAACGACATTTGATATGCTTTTATCATGAGTCAACCATTCCTTATGCTCATTGGTCTTATGCATTTATATGGGTCTGACAACAATATTGATTGATTGGCTGCTGATCTTTTTACCATAAATACCTACAAGCCTTGGAAGGAGGCACAGCAGCATAAGCCAAAGTCATGGTCTGCATTATCAATTGTACTTTATTTCATACTATAGATATAAGAGAAAAGAGTTATCCCTGATACTCTCAGTTTTATTGGATAGAGTCTAAAAAGATACCTCAGAGGTGTCCTCAGGGATATAAAAAGACTGCTGTGTTCTCTCCAGTGTCATTGCACCAGAAGATTCGAGCCAGCCAATGCAGAGTAACAAATTCATTACCTAATACTCTTTCTTGGCTGCCTCAGGCGCATTTTGTAAATTGTCAGATCGGGGCCGCTTAGGTTCTGACAGGGGGCCGTGCTGAAAAATACTCTGGCTGGCCGACTCAAGACCGCACCAACCATCACGCTGCATCTTGTTCAGTTGTGCCTTCACCACTCCCCATCATCAATCGGCGAGCGCGCGCATCCAAAAAATCGCCAGGGCCCTTTTAAACCATCGGCTCTCATCCAGAGAAACCACCGAATCCGTGTTGCACGCGATTTTTACGCCGCCCCGATCCCCGGTACCGATTCAACACGCGCCTTATCGCCACATCACACACTCTCCCTTCAGTATTCGACCTTCGGACCATCGAGTGTCCATTCCCGTGCCTCTAGCAACTCACTGCAACCGCCGCGTTCCAAACTTGAAGGCTGCTCCACGCCAAGGCTATCCCACGCGCCATCTTCGACGTGTCGCCATTTTCTTGACAACTCCTTCCAACGTGTTCTTGAACATTGTCCTTTTTGCCTCGATTCCGACGCGTTCATTATCCCTTAATTATTTTCTGCGTCAAGCATTCGTTTTCGCGACGCCGAGGCACGTCCCATCTTGCGCGACATGCCACATAGGTAGCTGCATCTTCACAACTAATTAATCAATTTGACTATCAAAAAGTCAACGCGCCGTACACTTGATTCATCATGGCGTCGGTGCATGCACCACATGCTGTTCAGCACCCAAGCGCGCCAATGCCTGCTGGCGCGACCAAGCAACAGGCAGAAGAAGTTTTCAGGGTATGCTCTCATTATGGACTCTTCTTCTTCTTCTTTGACACTTTCATTGCTTCGGACTATCATGCTGATACGTCATATAGAAACTTAGGCAGATGAAGGAGCAAGGCGTGCCACCGTCGGACCCTGAATTCATTAAGGCTTCACAGTTCTTGATGAGTTTCCAGCAGCAACACAACATGCGACGTAACCAGCAGCAATTCCTGCAGCAGCAACAAAAGCAACAGATGCAAAATGCAACAAACGGTACCCCTGCTAACGGTGTTATGCCTGGACGTTCTATGCAGCAAGGCTCGCCGCAATCGACTCAACCCCCTTCTAATCCGCTCGGTGCCTCCGCAATGCCAAGCCAAACAACTCCTACTCCTGCATCCACTGGAACGTCTCCATCGACTGCATCATCTTCAAACCATTTTACGCAGCAACAGCTCGGCCTACTTCGACAGCAGATCCACGCCTTCAAACTGCTAGGGAAAAACGCCGGAGTCTCTCTGCAGCTGCAGCAGGCCATATTCAACCAGCGCCATCGTAGACAGGCCGCCGTCGCCGATGCTGCGCAGGTGATCCAAACCACTAAATCGAACCAGGCAGAATCCGAATCCACCAAAGATGGACAGAATGGACCTGGAGCTGTGACGGAAGATGAGGCCTCAGAGATTCCTAAGGCGCATACATTCAAGACAGTAAAGTCTCCCTACGGCACCAGCATGATTCGCCCCGAAATCAAGTACTTTGATCATTCCCAACGGAAGAACCGCTGGTTTATTCCTGGTGTATTCCCTACTGGTATTGATTTTGATCATCTGCGATACGAACGAGAAGTTGTTGTCTCGAACAGAATGAGACAGCGATATGCCGAGTTAAAGAACCTGCCTGGTGATTTGGCTCACTGGGACTCCTCCAAGGAGACACTAGAGGCCGACGACTCTCTCAAGCGAAAAGCAATAATTGAGATGAAAAGCATAGCTCTCTACGCCAAGCAACGGGCTCTTCGGGATAAGATTGGACGTCAAATGATGCATTATGATAACCTCGCCATGACCACAAATCGATCCGGTTTCCGCCGAATGAAGAAGCAGAACGTCCGTGAGGCTCGTATTACCGAAAAGCTCGAGAAACAGCAACGCGATGCCCGCGAGAACCGAGAGAAGAAGAAGCACACCGATTTCCTTCGAGCTATCTACACCCACCGTCAAGAAATTCAAGAGTCTGCTTCTTCTCAACGTACGAAGTCGCACAAGCTCTCTCGTCTTATGTATCAGCAACACTTTAACATCGAAAAGGAGGAGCAGAAGCGTATTGAAAGAACGGCCAAACAGCGTCTCCAGGCTCTGAAGGCCAACGACGAAGAAGCTTACCTTAAGCTTCTTGACCAGGCCAAGGATACCCGTATCACACACTTGCTCAAGCAAACTGATGGCTTCTTGCATCAACTCGCGTCATCAGTCAAGGCCCAACAACGCCAGGCTGCCGAGCGCTATGGTGACGGGGATGATCCGCAGATGGATGATGCCAGTGATTACGACGAGGATGACGAAAGCAGCAAGAAGATCGATTACTATGCTGTGGCACATCGCATTCGTGAGGAGGTCACTGAGCAAGCCAACATGCTCGTGGGCGGTAAGCTCAAGGAGTATCAAGTCAAGGGTCTCCAATGGATGATCTCACTCTATAACAACAATCTGAACGGTATCTTGGCTGATGAGATGGGTCTCGGAAAGACCATTCAAACTATCAGCCTAATCACTTACCTGATTGAGAGGAAACAACAGGCTGGACCATACCTTGTCATCGTGCCTTTGAGTACGCTGACAAACTGGAACTTGGAGTTTGAAAGATGGGCTCCTTCTGTGAGCCGTATTGTCTACAAGGGACCTCCCAATGCTCGCAAACAGCAGCAAGACAAGATTCGGCAAGGAGGGTTCCAAGTATTACTCACGACGTATGAGTACATCATCAAGGATCGCCCTATTCTAAGCAAAATTAAGTGGTTCCACATGATTATTGATGAGGGTCACCGAATGAAGAACTCAAACTCCAAATTGAGCTTTACCATTCAGCAATACTATCATACCCGTTTTCGACTCATTCTCACCGGCACTCCCTTACAAAACAACCTCTCTGAACTCTGGGCCATGCTCAATTTTGTTCTGCCGAATATTTTCAAATCTGCAACGACTTTTGATGAGTGGTTCAATACCCCCTTCGCGAACACTGGCGGCCAGGACAAAATGGAACTCACTGAAGAAGAGCAAATTCTCGTCATTAGGCGCCTTCACAAGGTCTTGCGACCCTTCCTTCTCCGTCGTTTGAAAAAGGATGTCGAAAAGGACCTTCCCGACAAGACAGAGAAGGTCATCAAGTGCAAGTTCTCTGCCCTTCAGTCCAAGTTGTACAAACAGATGGTCACCCACAACAGACTTGTCGTCAGTGATGGCAAGGGCGGAAAGACTGGTGCTCGCGGATTGAGCAACATGATTATGCAGCTCCGGAAGCTTTGCAACCACCCGTTCGTTTTCGATGTTGTGGAAAATGTCATGAATCCTATGAATATCAGCAATGATCTCTTGTGGAGGACAGCAGGAAAATTTGAGCTGCTTGACAGAATTCTCCCTAAATATCAAGCAACTGGCCATCGTGTCTTGATGTTCTTCCAGATGACTGCGATCATGGATATCATGGAAGATTATCTGCGTTACAAGCGATTTGAGTATCTCCGATTGGATGGTACGACCAAATCCGACGAGCGCTCCGACTTGCTTCGCGAGTTCAATGCCCCTGACTCTAAATACTTCATGTTCTTGCTATCCACACGCGCAGGTGGTCTTGGTCTCAACTTGCAGACCGCTGATACCGTCATTATCTACGATTCCGATTGGAACCCTCATCAGGATCTTCAAGCTCAGGATCGTGCTCATCGTATTGGCCAGAAGAATGAAGTCCGAATCCTCCGACTTATCAGCTCCAACTCGGTAGAAGAAAAGATTCTCGAGCGAGCAAGATTCAAACTGGATATGGATGGCAAGGTTATTCAGGCCGGTCGTTTCGACAACAAGTCATCTGAGACCGACCGTGACGCTATGCTTCGAACATTGTTGGAGACTGCTGATATGGCGGAATCCGGTGAGCAAGATGAGATGGAGGATGAAGAACTCAACATGCTCCTTGCGCGCAGTGATGATGAGATAGCTGTGTTCCAGAAGATTGACGAGGAGAGACAGAGAAATTCGCCCTATGGCAATGGACCAGGCAGCAAACCTCGACTTATGGGTGAGGATGAATTGCCAGATATCTATTTGAATGAGGGTAACCCTATTTCGGATGAGACGGAGGATGTTGTGCTGGGTCGTGGTGCGCGTGAACGCACCAAAGTCAAATACGACGATGGTCTCACGGAAGAGCAATGGCTTATGGCTGTGGATGACGATGATGACTCTCCAGAAGCAGCTGCGGCTCGCAAGCAAGCCCGAAAGGATAGGCGAGAGAACAACAGGTTGAAGAAGTCTGGAATCTCCAACTCGGTGGATGAATCGCCATCAGGTAGTAGAGCAAGCACTGAGGAGATTGAAACCCCCAAGAAACGAGGTCGTAAACCAGGCAGCAAGAACGAGAAGCGCAAGGCTGAAGACGGTAATGATGAGCCTCCTCCCAAAAAGCGACGTGGGCCACAAGGACGCCCCAGCAAAGTCAGTCTGGAGTCACGTCTTCCACCACATCAGCGGGAAGTCTTACAAAAGAGTCTCCGTAACTTGTACGATGCTCTAATGACTTTGGAGGTGGACGATATTGAACCCCCCGAGGATGACGAGTCGGATCCTGGCAAGCGTCTCATCATCGGACCCTTCGTCAAACTACCTCCCAAGCGCGATTACGCCGATTACTATGTCATCATTCAGAACCCTATCTGCATGAACCAGATACAGACTCGGATCAAAAAGGAGGAATACACATCATTAAGTGGACTGCGAAAGGACATTGAATTAATGATTCGCAACTGTCAGACTTACAACGAGGATGGAAGCATTCTGTATCAAGATGCTAAGGTCATGAACGTAAGCATACTCTGTCTGTGGTTGTCCGTCTGATTTGTCGCTAACGTGTTACAGGAATTCTTTAACTCCAAGTACCAAGAAGAACTGGTTGCGCATCCTGAACTTCAAGAACTTGAAGAAGGGGTAAAGGACAGTTCAGTGGCGCCCTCTGGAGGTGGCGGCACATCGCAGCCCAGTGGCACCCGGATCAAATTGATTTCTAGTGGCTCGAAAGAAGCAAACGGTGGTAGCACTGCTGCTCAAAGCGACGAGGAATGACAAATGTGGATGCCAAGGGAGGACTCTGGATCGGTAAAGATCGGGCCGCCAAATAGCCCGTAAAGTTGTATCGACCAAAGCGGCGATTGTTTGATGATATATGCAATGGCGTTCGGCAGGACAGGTGTCAATAAACAACATGCGATCAGGGTAAGAGAAAGCGAAGGGAATCGAGGATCAAAATACCATACACAGACGACGCATTGACGGAAGTCGTTTCATGGACCTCCCAATGGACAACTCCAGAGTGAGTCAAACCTGCAAGTGGATGGCGAACTTGCACTGCGTGTTTAGATAAATAGTAGGATGTATTTTAATTAGAAGCCTTATATGCAGTAACTTTTACTCACCTTTGTATCTACAACGACGACAGCGGTGGTGATCATTTGACGCGATAGCATTCTGAGTTTGATAGTACAGGTCAGGTGTCTTGTTGAATTTAATGCTTCCTCAAACCAACTCAGCTCAGCTCTCTCTCTCTCTCTCTCTGCAACAAGCCTAGACTCGACTTCATTCGCCACAACCCCCGACACGCAGATAGTCTTAGCTGGACCTTCGTCAACATCTGTTTTCCGTTAGGTCGATCTTGATGGACAAAACTTCATAATGAAGAAGACTCTGCTTCTTTGTTTTATTCATGGTTTCAAGGTATGCACACGCCATACTTTGCCTCCACCTCTTACTGCATCGTCTGTCGTCATAGTTAGTCTCAGCCATAATACTAATTTTCTCAAGGGCGGCGAGGACACGTTCGGTGTTGATTATCAATTCACCAAGGACCTACGCGATTTGGTAGGGCAGGCTTTGCCAAAGGTTGATGTTGAAGTGGTTGTTTATCCCAAATATGAGACTCGTGGGGATTTGGGCAGTTGTGTGAGTCGCTTCCGCGACTGGTGAGTATTCCTTGCTGGACTGCTGCTGTTCCCAGAGTGCTAGCTAAAAGCGATTAATATAGGCTTCAGAACAAGGTCATAGATATGGAGGTTGCAGCTGGCACGCCGTCGCCAACGATAGAGCCTTCGGTACGAACCATACTCGTCGGCCATTCAATGGGTGGCATCGTGGCGGCCGAGATGCTCATCGGCTTAGCTTCTGAGAAGCCTATCTACACAGAAGACGGGATTCAAAAGCCCGAAAAACCAACTTTCAATTCCCTCATGTTTCCCTACATCCAAGGTGTTCTCGCCTTTGATACTCCTTATCTTGGCATATCTCCTGGTGTGGTAGCTCACGGTGCAGAGGACCAGTACCAAAACGCTGCACAGGCTGTAGGTGCAATATCGCAGCTGAGCGGCCTCGGAGCATCACTCTGGGGTGCCAAAACAGCAGGCTCTCCTTCAACATCGCCCGCTCCCCCGAAGATAGCTGGAGCGTTGCCAGCTCCCTCCGCATCTGGTGGCAATTCATGGCAAAAATGGGGCAAAATGGCTATGTACGCTGGCGCAGCTGGAGCGGTAGCAGCTGGGGGTGCTGCAGCATGGATGAAACGCGACCAACTGGGCGAAGGTTGGTCTTGGACGTCGTCGCATCTCGAGTTCGTGGGATGCCTTGCTAGAGGAGAAGAATTGCGCAAACGAGTGGCGTGTCTGCTTCAGTTGCGAGAAGAGTTAGACGTGGGTTTCGCCAACATATACACTCGTCTTGGTAAAGCAGCGCCGTCGAAGCAGATCAACGTCGTTGGTACCGTATTGGGGCAGGACAGGACATTCTGCAATCTACCCAAAAAGCAGCCCGGAGGGGTGTGGATAGAAGCCATCAACAACAAGGCGACGGACGAGGCTGGAGCACATATGAGTAAGTCAAGCCGCTCGAGAGACAATCGCTATACTGAGACTGTTTCTAGATATGTTTACGCCCAGAGAAAATCCTGGGTACAACAAACTGGCGCAGGATGCCACTGAGATGATTCGTGGCTGGTTACAGAACAGCTGGTATGAGACGAGTGCTGAAGAACCACTCCTGTTGGAAGACACACCATTGACTGAGGACGGCCTTTCGCCCGAGACTCCAGAGGTCGAAAAAAATGTTTAACCTGCTGGGTTTCTGTTTCTTTAGATATATCTGCCCCTAGACTATATATGGATCATATCGAGATAGTCCTTGGTTCCCCAAAGTCTTTCAGCTGTATGCTATTCAATGGAACGCGTCTCTCCTCTCTTCTTTTCTTTACCGTCTAGATTCCTTTTATTGGGCCTTCTGACCATGGGCTTTCAGATTTCGCATGACCTTGCGCCTCTGGCTCATCAAATGTGTGTACAAGACATAAGATCCTATGCAAAGTTAGGATTACAGTCGCACACTCGGTCTCTTTTAGCTTACCAGGAACATAGATAACCAAGATGGCGTAAAGTGCCCACTTGTAGAGCTCGTTGATGTTGCCCGCAGGCTCAGTGGCGAACCAGATGAGGATGCATTCACTGAAGATACCAATGGGGTAGAGCACAAAGAAAGTGTTATAACGCAACCAAGTAAGAAACCTAGGCTGGTAGCCGGACAGCGAGAGGGCGAAGAAGGAATAGCGGATAATCTCGGTGACGGACCAAGCGATGAGCATGGACGAATAAAAGGGCGAGAGGGCGAGGAAGGGAAAGACGTCGACAATGGCCCAGACGAGCAGGAAACGCGAGGCGACCTGCATAAGAGTGGTGACAAAGGAAGCGCGAACGACGCCTGCAGGGGACATTCTATGTTAATATATACCACAGTGCAATGTCAAGGAGCAGGGGAATCATACCAAGCATCGAATGCAAGATCTCCAACCCAGCCAAAGTCTGTGTCCATTTTGTATATTGGCCAATATTAGGATAGACGTACTCAGGCCCGTAAGCACTGGCAAGCATGGCGGTACGGCCGAGCACAACAGACCATTGCACAGCTGAGATGAAGTTGTAGAAGATCAGATAGACCTTGTTTGCTGTTGAAGCCTCCTGTTTCAGGGGTCGTTTTGCGGCCGCAGTATTGGAGTCCATTGCTGCTAAGACTTGGAAGCCGGGAACTTCAAAATTCGAGAAGTAAACTATGAGTTCATCAAATGAGTGATTGCGGGTCAAAGGCAAAGTTGGAGCCTAGTGTTAGTGTGAGCGTTGACGATGGAAAACAGATGTTGAGGATGCCATTTAACAAAGAAACCTCGAATTTCTTCATCAGGTTTAGCGCCTCGGTTTTGAGTGTTTTTGGTGGGGATAGGGAGTAACTTAGCGAGTTGCCTAACCCACTTGGATCCAGATTCACATTGGATGGATGCTAACCAAAATCTACATACACTCTAGGTTGCTCTGTGAGACAACATTATCACAATACTTCACCGGGCAAAGGAAATCTTTTTTGATCACAATTTGGCTAGTCTCGTACGAATACTACGCCACTTGAATGCAGGTCTGTGTGCGCTGACCATGATGTTCTCAACAAAGCCGACTCTCAATACGTCGCAGTCAGTCTCTGGACCAAGTAATCACCACTATTGATGCCTTCATACTTCTTGTCTTTCTCCGTAATGAACGTCCCCGGAATCGCCTCAATATAGCTTTTGAAGTTGGGGTTACAAAAGTATCTGCCACCAAGTTAGTCTGACAACACCGCAGTAAAACACTACTATACTCACGCAATGCTGTATCGAGGTGGGTAAGATTCAGCTTGCTTCTGCGGTGGCTCAACAACTCTATGGATAGTGCTCTTGATGGTGTCGTTACTCCATCTCGCAAGCAAGTCGCCGGCATTGACGACGACTGTACCTTCGATTGGTGTCGCATCGACAAATTGTCCTGTTGGGCTCTTGACTTGGAGGCCCCCTCGAGCATCTTGGAAGAGAAGGGTGATGGATCCATAGTCCTATTCTGGGGTCAGGGCGAAACTCGCAGGATCAGAAGAACTTACGCTATGTGCACCAGCTCGAACTGTGCCTGGCTTCGTTTTGAAGATATCGGACTCAACGGCTGGATAATGCAATAGCCGCAGCGTATTGTCTCCGACATCGACAAAAGAATCAAAGAATCTATCATCGAGCCCCATTCCAACAGCAATGGCTTTCATGACCTCCACGTGCAGTTGGCGGCACTTCTCAAAGAATCCAAGCATATCCTTTCGAAACCCAACAAGGTCGCCGGTTTCTTTAAGCCATCTATTCGGATGTCCGGGCTCATCTTCACGGCCAATCTCAAGACTCTCTTTCAAGTCCGGCAAAGCAGCACGCACTTTCTCAACCTCCTGAATATCCTTGAGCTGACTGACTTTCTCGCGTCCAGGGGCTGAATAGCCTCGGTTTGCCTCTGGAGTTGTCCAGACTACCTCCATCTTCTTCTCCAGAGGTTCATTGAAGAAGCGGGCTGATAAATCAAATGCATGCTGTAAGTCTTCTGGAAGGATAGGATGGTTTTTGAGATAGATGAATCCAGCTGTTTTGAACCCGTCAAGAATGGCATTGGCCGTCTCATTACGCTCCACAGGAGTTCCGCTGAGGAAGCGTGAGAAGTCA
The DNA here is from genome assembly GCA_013396035.1 of Fusarium pseudocircinatum. NCBI lineage: Eukaryota > Fungi > Ascomycota > Sordariomycetes > Hypocreales > Nectriaceae > Fusarium > Fusarium pseudocircinatum. Next base: position 13,829 of record JAAOAS010000469.1, read on the forward strand.
ATGAGCTTGAACAGGAGAAGCTTAGTTGGTAAAAGTTACAGCCTGCTGGGCATTGGATTACTGACGGGAATTGAGAGGCCCTCCTTGCTCACAGCTAAACCCGAGGCCATGGCAATGGTACTCGTACAGGCAATATAGTCGACAAGACAAATGAATGAAAAGGAACTGCAGTAGGTATTTCAAAACAGGTTGCATCGAAAAATGAGTCGTGGGGGATGCCCTTAAGTTCGCTGGCATCTGCTAGCTACATATACATAGGCACAGCACCTCTACTCTAATACAGGCCGATAAGCGTGGACGGCACATTCTACTTGGCAATTCGAAACGAAAGAGGCTTGCCGGCGGCCAACGCCTAACCCCTCAACGGTTACTGATAAGCAGGTGATAGGACATCGCAAGGTTGTAGTGATAACAGCCATGCGGGGTCAGTATCGATCTCAATCGCTCCCAAGTAGCATCCAGCATCTTATGCGTGCCTCTCAACTTGGGTAACCCGATTTGTTGATCTGCAACGTTGCTGCAGCTTGGCCCGCAAGAGTTGATAGCAAGTGTGCTGGCTGTGCCTCATTCAGACATTCTAGCTTCCTTCTTTACTCACTCGAAGCTTTGTCCAATTTCCAATCTCACACTTCCACCATTGCCTCTCTTCTCAGTATTCGAAACACCATGTCGTCCTCTCCCTCCCGCGTGGTAGACATACACACACACATGTACCCTCCCTCATATATCCAAATCCTGGAATCGCGTTCCCAAATCCCCCTCGTCCGCAAGTTTACTCAAGCACCTGATCCAAGACTCATCCTTCTGGAGGCTGAGGTCAAAGCATTGGAAGATGCAACACACAACCCCGAGGCAAAACCACCTGGGCGGCCTCTAACATCCCATTATGCATCACTTGCGCAAAAGTTGCACTTCATGGATACGCACAGGATTGATGTATCTGTTATATCCCTGGCGAACCCATGGCTAGACTTTCTAAGCCCACCAGAGTCAGGCGCAATCGCGCAGTCCGTCAACGAAGAATTCTCGCGCATGTGCAGCGATCACCCTGGAAGACTCTTTTTCTTCGGAACACTTCCTTTGACAGCAGCTCTCGAGACTGTCCTCGCCTCTATAGAACATCTTCGGATCCTCAGATACTGTCGCGGGGTCATTCTGGGCACTTCAGGACTCGGGAAAGGCCTAGACGACCCTGATCTTCTCCCCGTATTCGAGGCTCTCGCAACAACTGGATTGACTGTCTTCCTACATCCTCACTACGGTCTTCCGAATGATGTCTGGGGGCCTCGAGCGAGCACCGAATACGGGCATGTGCTTCCCTTGGCCCTCGGCTTCCCTATGGAGACAACAATCGCTGTCGCCAGGATGTACTTGGCTGGCGTTTTCGACAAAGTCCCAGAACTGCGCATGATCCTCGCCCACAGTGGCGGAACCCTGCCTTTCCTTGCTGGGAGGATCGAAAGCTGCATCATGCATGACGGGCAGCTGCTTCGTGAAGGCAAGCTTAACAAGGGCCGCCGAACAGTGTGGGAGGTGTTGAGGGAGCAGGTTTATCTTGACGCTGTTATTTACTCAGAAGTTGGGCTCAAGGCAGCTGTTCAAGCTAGCGGTGCTGACAGGCTTATGTTTGGCACAGATCACCCCTTCTTTCCACCACTTTCGACTGATGAACAGGGTGAATGGGAGAGCGTGAGCCTGAATGCGGAGGCCGTTGCTCTTGCAGTGGGACAAGACACGGGGGACTTCAAGAACGTTATGGGGATGAACGCTGTCAAAATATTGCGGCTCGACGCTGAATCATGATTCTAAGGGATATATTAGCGTGAGATGAGCCACTCCGTATAGACATAGCTACCAACCTTGTTCCGAATCCTCTCTCTAAAAAGACTTTTACGAAACAGATGCATGCTCCGCAAATCGAACTTCTGCCTGGTGTATTCTCGTTTTTGCATCAAGTAAACCTTGCTCCGCTTGTTGGTACTCTTCAGGGGTCCCTTCTTTCTGCCGTAAATTCCTGACTGCCTGAACCGCGCGGAGTTTATCGCAAACAAGCTCCCAGTAAAACTTTTGGTCAGCACCAAAGTCAACGGAGAAGTCGCCTGGTACATTCATGACACCATTAATTGGTCCTGGTGCAGGCTTGCCGTCTGAAGCTTCCGCGGCCTTTCGTGACTTGCGCAGAAACTTCTCTCTCGCCTCGTCCTGTTTCTTCTTCTCTTTTTTCTCCTTCAGTCGTCGGCGTGCTTCCGCAAGGTCTTCGACTTCTTGCGCAGCAGCGGCTTGGCGCCTTTCCTCTTCCTCGCGTATGCGCCTCTGTTCAACCAATCGTGACCTCTCCTTCTCGATCTCTTGTTTTTCCCGCTGCTCCTTTTCCGCTCTCTGTATCTTCCAAGCATTCTCTCGCGCCTCGAGGTCGTCAACAAAAGCCTTACGCTGCTTGTCCATGGTCTCACGCTCTTGTTTTCGTAGCAGGGCAGCCTTGATGGCGCCGTCGTAAGCGCCGCGCGCCCCTGGTTCGGATAGGATGTCGCGGGCGCGTTCGAAAAGCTGCCATTTTTCCGCATCGAAATTGTCGCCTGCTTTGTCGGGATGGTATTTCAGAGATCGCTTGCGCCACGCGCGATGGATGTCTTCCTTAGGTGTGAGGGCATCGATGCCAAGGAGTTCATAGAGATCTACATCTTTGGAGGCATATTCTTGAGCGAATTGCAGCAAATCGGCGGCTTTTGTGTCAGACATATTGGGGTCTCCTGAATCATATGTTACTCGTAAATAACTGTTCGAGTGTGGAGAAAGGCAGAAGCTTTTAGACAGTAGCCAAGGCTTGTTTGAGAATCACGAAAGCACGTGACCTCAGAAAGCATTTGGGATGGAGCTGTACTCCGAATTTGATAAGAGACTATTAACTAATAAGTTGGTTAAAAAATCTCATGTCTCAAACAATTCATATATTATGATGGGCTTCCCAAATGCGAGGCGTTGACGCCTCGCATGGCCCGAAACATGTACTCATCATAAACGCCGGAAGACTTATTACAGTCTTTAGAATAAGGTGAGAAGACAATGTCTTCACATAGTATGTTAAGCTCATCATAAGATATCATAAAGTAGTGTAATGTTATCTAAGTCTTTTATCCCTTCGGGCTGTAGTCAGAAGACTTCTGCCGCCTCCTACCTAGCTATCAAGCCAGAGACTTCAACTATTTATCGTATCCGCAAAATTATACACATTCGGTGATCCTGCTGACAAGCTGAGTAAGTATCGCTCATAGGGTCCCAAAGGCTCTTCAACCATTATCCGTTGTCTTCCCTCTTTGGGGCCATCATTCTCGTTGCCGACATATTCCCAAACCCATCGCCCCTTCGACCAATCGCCAGGATGTCCCATATGATCTTTATCACGGTTCGGACACCAACCAGGCTGGAATGGAACTGGATCAGTATATTTCTCACGCGTTCGTTTGAGTTTCCAGTTACTGAGCAAAGCTCGGCAGTCCCAGACGTGGTCATCATTCAAGCCGAGGCCTTTGCAGACAAGCCTGATTCGTACGGAGCTGTGTATTCGCTCGTTTGTATCAAGAAGGTATCTTGACCTATCGCATTTCGACTGGCGGTCAGTCGGCCTATAAAGACCTGGTGTACGAACTGTCTGGCCAGAGAGTTTGTAGAGGAGTCCTGGAGCTTTGCTTATTGTCCCAAGTCCCCAAGGTCTAAATGGGCGGTTATTCTCGTAGATTGGGTTTATCGCCCACTGGCGTTTCCTTGTTTTCTCTCTCCTCTTCCTCGACTTTATGCTAAGTTTTGAGGGAGTTTTGTGGTAGAATTTGAAGTTCTGGAAGAAGCATCGTTCTAGTGCAGGGAGGTCGAACTCAACCCCAATTGAAGCCAGTTGGTCCATCATCCCTATTTCGAAGTCAGTCTCTAAGTACAAGGTTGTTGTGCATAAGCTGTTTGGAATCCTCACATGCAAGTGTGATGTTGGACATGCCCTGGTCTTCCCACCCGCCACCACAGTTACCATGATTCCCAGGAAACCATACCTGCCTGAGATCCGTCGTGTATTTGTTCTCCGGGAGCCTCTCCCAGACTGCTGGTGTGAAGGGGGGCCTTGTTTCATCCAGGGCGAGGGCCTGGAACGCATGTTCGATTCTATCTGACAGATTTGTGTCATGCCACTTGAACGTAAGAAGCTGGTCAGTAACCCGAGTTATTGAAAATTTGGAGGTGAGACTTATTCATCATTGTCGGCACGAATTCCCAGTTTCTCCAGCCATAAAACCTTAGGAATCCCGAGGCTACCCACGGTATCCCAGACGCCCACTGCTTTGATGGTGATGATGTCGCCTTCTCCTTCACTCCGCCTCACACGAGTGTAGCCGAGTTGCTCCAAGCGAGCCCTGTAAACTTCTGCAGCGTCCTTCCCTTTGGGTTTGTTAGGGAATGGAATGTTGGGGAATGGATCTTCATAATCATTGTCCATCCAATGCTGCATATCTTTGAAGATAGGGTAGAAGAATTCAACACCCTCACGCGTGAGTAGGCCTAGATTGCCAATCATGCCTGCCACAGAACGAACTGTGAAAGCACCTCGGGAGAAACCAACGAGTATTATCTCATCCCCATCCATATAGTTGGAACATAAAAACGAATATGTTTCCCGCATACGCTAGAAGAAATGGTCAGCCAACATCCTTCATCATGACGCTCCGACACCCTCACCTCTGCGAGCCCCATACCAAAAGCACCGCCAGTAATGCTGTCGAGTACGTTGCTACCTGTACCAACACCTGACTCATAGTTGACCACTTGAAGCTTGCCATCACTGCACCTCTTCTCAAAGCAACGGGATATTCGAGTAACGTTAGAAGGTATCTGAAGAGAACCTTCTTTTCTTAGCAAGCCGGGTTCTTCGTAGCCATTGTCACTATCCATCCAGGTGCCATCGCAGCAAGCGATTAACCGCTTGATGGTCTTAGGGGCACTCTCTGTCACCATCGTAGAGATACAAACGCCGTGGGACCCTGTGTTTCAGACGCCAGGAAAATAATGAGAGAAGGTATCGTTAACCGATGTTTACGATGCAGAAGTTCAGTGCGGCAGCTTCGACCATTAAGTAAGGCCAGAACGGCAGAAAATAATGAAGAAGGCTGAAGACTCACAAATGCATCACCGAGCCGTCAAATGTCGGCTCCTGAGAGCTTTACCATCCATGAGATAAATTAAGCGACAGGCCAAGACTATCCCCGGTCTCAACCACAGGGCTGAGGCTCGCGAGATTACTAGATTACATAGGTAGTCCTAGGTAGTGTACAGTCAGACGACATCCAAGAGTTAATTTCAACCTTCCTGTAGTCCGTATGTAAGCCAAGGTCGCAGCAAAAGTACTTAATTCGATGCCACTGGTTTAATTCAATTCCCAAGACTAATCAAAGTCCGCGAATGGGCTCTTGCAACCCGGCCCTTGTTGTACAGGAGATACCTAGTCATGGCACACAGTTGGGGTCCGCAGCAATGCAAGCTGTTGCTTACTGCCTGGTTACCTGCTAAAGGGGGCAAACACCGCGACTTGAACGAACCCCTTGTCCAACAAGATACCGACCCACCCAATGCTTCAGAAGTTCAGGGCTACGGAGTAATTTGCTACGTATTTCAGTGATTAACTTCGCGATCATCTTGTCCCTGAGTCCACATCAGACTAACCCAGGTCAGCCATCTCGCTGGCTAATATAACCTCAGTCCTTAGTCTCGTTGGTCAGCATTCTTAGATACGTTCGTTCAGTTTTCGCTCCAACTCGAAGTCTTGCACAGCCACAACACCTCGAAAGAAGATCTGTAGGCTTGAAGGCGATGATCCATTCAAGGACTCATGACTGGTGGCAGTGTGAGCTTTCGCCATGCGTCACAACTTCTCTTCTAACTCCCTTACATATATAGTATATTGGGACAAGGATTCAACGTCCTACAAGGACCAATATATCATAGAATACATTCTAATGGATTGTTTCGGCTGTGGCCTTGTCCAGGAATTGTAGTCAGGAGGATTGCATAATCTGATTATTCCGCCGTACAACTGTAATAATATGATACTGTCATGGTCCGTCTTTTCATGGCACGGTGTAACGACTGATAAGGGTTCTGTGTCAATAACAAAGTACAGTTAGGCGATGATTGAGAAAGAAGCTTAATGAATATTCAGATATGTCCCTATTCGAGACATACAAGTATTGCATTTATACAGTATTTTACAGCACAACTTCATTTTTACTGGTCTACTTTTCATTTCTCTGATTCTCAGCATCGAGGCCTTCTCTCAACCACTCCGGCACGAAAGCCTTGACCTTTACTCTATGGCGGCTTTCCTCCTCGCCCCAATCTAGGACAAACTCGTCCTCGGGGTTGAAAGCCCCCGACGCCGCATCTCCCGGCAGTGTCACATCAGTCATGATCTCCAGGCGGCACAGCCCGAGCCCAATGTTTCCCACACCCTTAAGCCACTTGCCGGCGCTTCGACCTCTTTTCTCAAATCGTCCGATGCTTGTGTCTCGTGGTATCATGTCTGCGGTCACACTTTCGAGAGAAGACGTTATGTCGTCTGCGTGATACTGAAGTGTTGTCGGTGGTGCATGCTCTTTTTCGTAGACTACACAGGGCAGAATTCGTTTGCGAACTACACCACGATGTCTAGTGCGGATGGTAAGTTCCTGACCAACATAGCAGCCTTTGTGGAAATCGATTCCTTTCATAATATCGATGTTCGTTTCCTGAGGAAGAGCATGCTCTCGAGATATCTCATCTTGACCTTCTGGAATACCATTTAGGTATCTTCGTATTGTATAAGCTTTCTGGGTGCTTGGTTCGAGATCGATCTGGGGAGGGTGCTGATCCAGTTGCAGTAGCCGATACCCCAGACCGGGGGCTCTTGGATCCTGGAGAGAAAAGTTGGCCGACTTGACGATTGAGCTCGAGTTTGCAGAATTTGAGTCGTCCCACGCATGCCAAACTGTTGCCTCATCATTTTCCAATAAGCGAACGGCTAGCTTTGCTCTGAGCTTGTAACGCTTAATGTGTTTCGCGAGCGTTGACGCTTGGTCAGCATCAACTTCAATCAGATACCCTGGCTCCTCGGCCGATGCCCCCGAAGTATTGTGATTTGGGTAGATAAACACATCGTAGAGTACTCTGCCAGTCGCAGTCAAAAAGGCGGCATAGAACCCATCACTCCTCGGGTTTCCGTCTTTCGTGGTCACGTTGGCAGTCACAATTCCCTGCAGAAACTTTGCTGAGTCTGGGCCGGTGACGGATATGAGCCTTCGTGAAGTCAACGATGTGTATCCTGAAAGAGGCGGTGGGGGAGGAGAAAGCGAAGTCGCGTATTGGCGCCGTTGCAGCCGGTAAGTACGGCATGTGAGGCCCGGAGAAAGATCGTGAGCGAGGGCTCGCCTCGGGGGAAGTCGCATGATAGCAAGTGTGTGGTTTTATCAAGACGTCGACATGTTTTACACTGAAAAGGCAACTGATTTGATTTGCGAAAAGCTACAGAATGACGTACTGACAGCGCTTGGTCCGTGCATTTGGCTCGCTCGCGGACTTCGGACTCTGGCAATCCACGAGAACAAGATCGACATTCAAATCCCCCAAGTCCGAAGTCTAAATGTATGCGGAGGAACTTACTGCTTATCCTTATTCACGGGCTTCAGGGAATGGTCTCTAGTCATGATTAAACTAATCGCTCTCGACCAATATCGTGGGTGTATCGTCACAACGGTCAGCATTAGCCGTGAGCAACTTATGTTGTCAGCAATATATACGAGAACTCTGAGACCAACAATGGAATTGATGGCCAAGTGATGGTGCTAAGACGATGCTCTTGTTTAAAACATATCGTGAATGCTAGCCTGTTGACTGGCTGGCCTCATACCGAGTTGTCTCCCAGTAGGTCAGCAGCTCACCCTCAAGACTGGCAATAGATAACAATCAAGTAGTGTGCTGTTGATCAGCAGACCCCTATGTTACATAGACTCAACATCAACTAGTAAAGCTTATCAAACCCGCCTAGTTTGCTCCCACAGTCCCGATAACAGAAGGCTATTACCTCGCTAGGTGTTTCGGCTTGAGATCAAGTCTATCTCGGTCACACAGGCCACTTCCCCGGAGTCGTCCAAACCCCCATGGCCTGACGTGAAAAGCCAATGATTTCCGGCCGGGATTGCTCGGAGAGGAAAACGGAAAGATGTGGGCCATTTTCAGGTCCAATAATGTCCGTATCGGACCTTGTGTCAATTTTATCGATAGGTGGGACAGTCTGGCTTGCGCAAAGACTTACAGACTTGATACAGAGAACGCGCAATATAGACCCTAACGCATAACGTTCCATGAAGAGTCTATGTGTGTAAACTTTGTGTATGTGACGAATTCACCATTTTCTCCTACGATTCTTGCTTTCTAATGCTGAGTATTGTAGCATACGCGTATACGTAACGAGCGATAAGCAGTGAACAGGGCCTATGTTGTCTTATCGATCTCATGATTTGTGAGTGATCTTCCATCGAACCCCGTTTCCCCCCCCCCCAAAACTCCTTCTAGATATCGACTTTTAGCTCAACGGACAATGCTTCCGGACACGAAGGCTCAAGGTCCCCTTCATCTCAGCTACGTGGCTATTGTGAAGAAAACCGTGCATAATCATACACAATGCCATGACAAACAGTCCAGACACTTCGCTTAAGCATGAAGCAGTCAATTCTCCTTTACCGCCTCTATCAAGCTCATTCATTCGCAAACCGAGTCGATAAAGGTGCATAGTACTCCGTACCTGTCCAGTGCTGTCCTGCCAGGTCAGCCGTCGGTGAGAGGCCCAGAAGCGGTCAGCTCAGCTTGCTTGAGCAAGACACACCCTGGGCCCTTGCATGGTGTATGGTATGTACCTGAGAGTATGGGGCCGCGAGCCTCTCGGCTAAGAAAGCCAAGAAGGCAACAAGAGGATATTAGTGGGTAACGAGATCGAATGGCCGGGAAACGTGTTCATGAATCTAAGGAATAAGAAAGAAAACTTGCGTCCCTTCTTTCCCAGGTCCGCCTCATCGTGATCCATCGGACAGGAGAACTCATAAGTTATTGGGCGTCTTGTCTCTGCCCAAGGTAAGTAATGGAGCCCTGACCCGGCGGTACGTATGTAAGGTTTTAAAGAACTCGACTCCAAAGCGGAGACGACCCGCGGACGCAAATTTTGTGCATGGTTCAATCCTTGTTCACGATTGAGTTGTCTATGTTGACATTTCGTAAAATATTTGGAAAAAGTCTGAAGAAAACCACCACCTATGGAACGCTAGATCCAGTTGGGCCCATTTGAGGCTCGATGCGGCGATGGCTGGTGGGGGATGATCAAAAACTACTGTTAGTGGGAGATCCAAGCATAAAAAGATTGTAATATTGGGCATTGAATGACTCCTCAGGGATGCTTTGATACATAGTTCCGCCAAGCCTGTATTCGTAAGTCCTTCTTCTTGTTCAGTCAAGGGATGGAAATGGCGGGCGGGCTATGCGGCCTGGGCGGTTTTGTCCGTCTGTAATTTTTGCCTGTGCCTCTTCTTTTCTTTTTGTTGTCATCACAGGACATCGGGGTTTGGTAATGTCCGCCGATAGTCATTGTCATGATTGATGTCAAACGAGCTTTGCTTCGACTGCTACGTAGGTACTGCGTCGCTGACATAGCAACAATGGAGAATTGAACGTCTCCGCTGACAAAACCCGACCGTTACAGACGCCCCAATGAGTACAGTTCATGTATCGTGATTGGGTATCACAGACCCTGATGGTTGGGACGTCAAGGTCTTTCATGATGGGCGGGCCTGGCTGATGAATCATTCACCGCAATCGAAGGGGAAAATTCTATAGAGCAAAAAGGGGCGTGCATTGGAGGAGTCGGTGTAGCACTGCCAAGACTCCGCACGCCCTTGACGGATCTCACGGGCACCGCCTGTTGGTCCAAAAACACCCCGATCGGACTTGGGCTTGCGACCGATCCCGATACTCTCAGTTATCACGAAGTTTTTACCGCTGATAAGGATATCGACCGGCGAGTATGGCGTCAACGCCGGTTACCATTCATGATAGCCGGCTGCTGACCGAGGCATAGCATAGCATAGTTCACACTTAACAAAGGAGATTCAAGAATGGTATGATAGTTTTCAATGTTTTTTCTTATGTATTTTTGGAGCTATTGAAAGCCTCTTGTAGCTATCTACCATTGGGGCGAAGCCTATCGAGGGCTGCCACTCAACCGTGTGGGAGCGGAGCCAATCATGATAATATCCAATTCCCATCTGTCTGGTACAGTCCTTCTTTATCCTTCGTAGAGTGGTGAAATCCTTCTTTGTAATAACACAATGAGATCCGTAAAGTCGTATGCTTTGTAACTAAAAGAGAAAATGCAAAAATGCTTTTTGTTGTATCCAAATCCGTGTGGTATCCCTTTGTATAGTAAACGCCATGCAATGCCAACATCGCTTTGTACATGAAACAAGTCGCTAAAATCACAAATCAATCATCAAAGGAGTTCCCGCTCAGTAGACCGAGATGGCCGACACAAGCCTCGCAGGGTTTCGAGGTGGCAGGTAGTACTCCTCATCGTAGAGTGAATTGGATTCTTGTTCTTGTTGCGACTGCTCCTTGACATCCTTCTCATCGAAGGCGAGGATGGACTGAGGTGGCGATGGGGGCATTGAGTCATCATCAGATGAATCTGAGTCGTGGTCGACAAGCTCGGGGGGTGAGTTGGAGTGAGATGGTGTTCGAACAAGCTCTAGCTGAGCATAGTCCTCCTCAAGATCATCCTCCTCCATGTCTTCGTCGAGCTCGATATGTGTGATTCGTGGGCTCATGGGCTTGACGGGAAGAGAAGTATTGGCCATCTCAATATCGTCATCCTCTGAATCGTAGTCGTCGGAATCCGAAGAGTCTGAGTCGTAGTCATCCTCGTCCTCTTCTTCGACAATGTTGTCGGCCCACTGCACCCTTCGTTCTTGCTGGGCATTGGTTGCTCCTCGTACAGACTGGTTGAACCATCGTTCTTGTTCTCGCTCAGCGTCGGCTAGCTCGAGCATCAGAGAATCGAGGAGGTTGGCGTGACCGACAAGCAGTCGGAGGTCATGATCGGGCTGAGCAGCCTCACGCGAGAGCTTGGCTCGGGCCTTGTGGGCGAGGTAGTAAGTTTGTGTGATAGACATGTTCTTCTTGAGCGCGGACTGTCGGAGAGAAGAAGTCTTGGAGGCAGTTGGCCTATGAATAGAAGTGGTGGTTGTTGTTGTAGTCGACATGTTGAAAAAGAGGACCCAGATAAGGTAGGGGTCTTTGTCCTATGTATATAATGGCGGTTTGATGTTGTGAGTCAAGGCAGCGATCCCGATTGCGGCAGGCTTGAAGTTAGCGGCAGGGATGTCGGCTGTGGTGACAATGACTTGTGGGATTAGGTGATAAGGTGCTAGTCGAGTCCGTGGGTTTGTCTGAGACGAATGTGGAGATGGTCGACCTTGATAGAAGCTTTTGCGGCTGATTAGTAGTTGTTGTGATGATGTTGTGTTTATCTGATTGATGTTGTGAGAGAGATGGGTCTTGGAACGGGGGGAATCCGAATCTTTTAACTCCAGTGATCCTTTACGGACTTTTCATGTTGTCTCACGGGTGTGGCATGGGATTATGAGTTATGCCCGACACGCCGCTAAGCGGACTTTGCGCACGCGGACCCGAGGAGTGCGAGAAATGTCCACAGTCCCCATTGCAAAGCAAGGGCCAAGGTTCGAAGGGTGTGTGGCTTAGTGATGATTGACATGGATATGGGTGTGTGTGGACGGATGACTCTTAGACACCGCGAAGCCGCGAAGCTTAGAAAGATCCACCCAAAAGGCTCCTACGGCACATCGATTTGCACATGGCCCCTGTACCTTTCTGTCTTTTACTGGATGGCATGGATGACTGACACCTGACACGACACGTCTCTTCTATCCGGCAGCGAAACATGCCCGTCCGCGGCCCCGATGTAGCGGGCGGACGTTACGGAAGTCCATGTCATTCCTCGGGCTTGGGTACCTCAGTCAGGCCGCTACTTGACGGCCCCGGCGCAGGTACCTCCTGTATCATGTGTACCCGAACTGGGCAGGCGGAGGTTCACTGCCCTGGATTCTTCCATGCCGTGTCCCTCAGTACTTTGTTAGAGTTATCACAGCGACTGCATCTTCCGGCTATCAATACCGGCTTCCAGTACCAATCTCAGTCGAGTCAGTCTTACTGGCAGTATTACGCAGTAGCAACGGCAATCCTCTCCTCAATGGCGCAACAAACCCATTACTTTCACCATAACTCAGATCGAAACATGCTCAACTGTAAGGTAAGCACTGCCAGCACACGCATCGAGTCGCAATTTCACACAGGGCTGGCGTGGGCGATTCATAATCGCAGGCTTGCTTTCGAGGTCCGTAAGCAGCCTGCAAATGTGTCTCTGATTAGAAACCCGGTGCCAGTAGCGTTGACTCTTCAGCCTACCACAGTCGTTAATCTGACCATGTCCGTCTAGCTCCGCTAGAACCACGTCAAATCCGAGGATGGATTTACAAGCCTGCTCTTCAGGATCCTTACCTAAGGCAGATGCATTTCTCAGCATTGAGCGAACCTTATTCGTCCCTTGCGCCCTATCGGTGTCGCGATCATGTCTGACTCCGATACGGCGATGACTCTTGCTGCAGAATCGATTTCCTAGATTGGATAGGCAGAGAGCCAGGTGTGACGCTGATTTCCAAACGCTGCATGCTGGCTCAGCAACAACATACTGATGGACGGGAATTTGTATTATCTCCATGCATCCATCAAGACCAAATCCAAGACAACATTTTGCATCCCGTGCCTACCTCAAGTTGAGTTCCCGTCACGATGATAGGTAGAATGACCTACATGCTTTCCAGTCCCCCTATGGTGAATGCCCGCTGAGCCCAGCGCAGTTCGATTTGATGCATTTTAACCGACGACTCGCCAAAACCAAATTCGTAACGGCTGTTTGAATATGCTCCACGTCAATGTTGGCGAGTTTCACCTAGTGGCTGATTGATCAGTCCAGATTGCGTATTCCGCTTCCCATCGTGCACAACTCCGCCTCATGTGCTTGTCGTCAGCAACCAAGGGATCATAAGGTAGGGCGTAAAGCGAAAGGGGTAGCTTGTTCCAAACAGCGAACTTAAGCGAAAGCGAGAGAGCGTAATGGGAGGGCATCGTCCAGTAACAACGCGCGATGCTCACTGTGCCCGGGCCTGGCGCAGTCCGCGGGGAACATACGTCCTTGTCCTCATATCGCTGTAATCAGTCGTAGGGCTGAGCTCAGTCGGCCGCCATCTAATCCATGCATGGATGTCGGCTTTGTTGTTAAAGACCGAATTACGGTATACGAGCCAATGGTAGCCAGCAGACCTACCAATCACCACCGTTATGTTCAATGATAACGAGCAAGAAGTAAATCAAATCCCAATACCAGCTATGCCTCTTGGTCACTTGATTAAGCTTTTACCAGGCTGCCAGGCAACTGTAGATCTGTTCTCGCTTTTTTCGTTTGGGCATCTTAAGTCAGCACCAACCTGTTGTATTAGTAGCTAGCATCCAGGATGTTTGTGTACTATGATTGCCTATTTTCAAAACTTAACTAGGCAACTCTTTTCTCGCAGTTATTTCTCCGCCAAACACATCATAGGTATTCCATAGAAGGTAGGCAGTAGCTCTTATCCTTGTTGTGCGTATGCTCATGCGAAGTAAGCAAGCTTATTCATGTAATCCGAATATCCGTAAAGGCAGCCCGGTATTAGCTTTAATTCCATCTTTCTTGTTGTAACACTCTTAACTCGGTTACACGGCTAGCCTCAAGACGGCCTCTTAATCGGTCCAAGATGATGCCGACTTAGAAAAAGCCATGTTATTGCCGGACTAGGCCGGTCTATCCTGAATCCCGAGGTCGCCGACCATTCATCGTCCGTGACTGTCCGTTGGGCGGCCTAACGACGGGATGACAAGAGTCACAGATTTTCCAAACTCCGCTTTTCTGGAAATATTTTTCGTTCTTTTTCGCTTCCATCGCCGAAAGAGGCTCCACGATGGGTCGCACGCTGTACGGTGCCTCGCTAATCAACATCAGCCGGCTCGGCGGTACTCAAATCGCGGATTTAAAGAATGGGTCTCTGTTGGTGTCGGACAACTCCTTGGGATGTTCATTGGATGCAGATTTCTTCGTTTCATGTTCCACTGGAAGTTCCAGCTATGGATGTGACGCAGGTTGGGGAATGATCTCAATACGTCCATCAACTCGGCTTCAGCCGATGTTCGAAGCATCTTGTTCTGCATGGATCCTGGTTTGGATGATTTGATATCATTTGACTCATCAAGCTTCAGAACAGGTACATACATCGTAACTCATTCTCAAAAGGGTTTAACACCGACTAAATTCCGCGTATTGCCATGCCGACATGACACATCGCAGCAGCTGCTGTAGATAAAACACAAGGCGCAGATTGTGCTTCACGCAGAGGACCATCATTGGCGAGAACCTATCAGTCGTGTGCGGACAATGGAGCTGGTCTGGTTAAGGTTGTCCACAACACAGTCAGCATCATAGCTTTGAAGAGCGGAGATTGGTGAGAGTCACGATCTCAGGCTCAAAGAAGCCCGCCAGCCAGCGCCCGTCTGAGGCTCAGGCTTTCGGTCCAGGGACATATGCGTTAGCGTTGAAGCTTTCGAGGCCAATGCCGAATTTGGCTCATTAAGCGGATGGTCCCTAATCTGCTTTGTCAGTCAATTCCACCGCCATCTTCTCGGCCGAGGTTGATCATGGGTGTGTGCCTATCATCGCTGAAAACCCTGCGAGCCTGATTCCTAATCCGAGTATTGATAATATCATTGCTGAGTGAGAAGCTTCTACAAGCTACGATGCATCTGTTTACTTGCTCTCCCCTGGTGGATCTAAGATTGTGAACGTACTACTCAATTCAAATTATCTCGGAAACATGGTTGTGCGAGGGTATCTGCCGTGAAGTAAGGTTGGTTAAGTTTCTGTCCTTGTGACTGACTTTCTGGCGGACAATTTTCGCTTTCGGGTGCACGAAACATGCCGAGCCCACATGCTGCCATGCACACCCAGACAAGCACCTACGTATCAATCCGATCAGATCAGCGGGGGGATGCTCACGACAATCTTTGCGCAGCTCACGGATTTCGTAGGGACCGATCTACCGAGAACGTGGGGAAAAAGACTGGGAACACGGTAGGCATGATTTCCAGTTCTCGTTCTTTATTAAGAGCAGCAAAACCCCGGCGCTGGTGTTTACATAGATACAGTACATCCTAGCTCCGACGGATCCGTCATCCACTGTCGCAGTTCTAGACAAACCCGTAAATTCCGATTTTCTTGACAATGTTAATTATCATATGTATTGATTTGTGAGGTCTCGTGAATTTATTCCTCAGACGATGTTGTTGAAGCATGTCGATGATTCCGAAATCGGGTCCAGTGTTGGTGTCGAAGTCGATGACGTTAACGCTTGGGGATGTACGGATAGTTGAGCATGTCATTTACACGCCAAGATTGATCGTCCTACCAAGCCAGACGTCGTCAAGCTCAGGAATAACGCCACAAGTTACGTCGTCAACGACAAGTGTAATAGTAATACCACGCGATCTGGCGCTGTCGCATCTCTTACCCGGGAGAGACTAACAACACATCGATCACATAATTCGCTTGACAGCAAAGCAATCGAGAAGGCAATTCGAGGACTTTGCCATCTGGCATCGGCTCAGGTTGTCCTAACCTACGTCACTCTAGAATATACATTGATCGACGAAATTTCCCGATCATCAAGTCCGCTCTAGGTAGTCACCACTACTTTGAAGATCGGATCGATAACAAGGACGCGGGAGAGTAGTTCCATGTCAACTAGCATTTCTATAAGCTTATTCAGAGAGCCCGTCCTAATATGCAAAGCTTGTGAGCAAAATTCCGGAGACACGTTCGCGGTTGAGGATAAAACGGCAATGTCGGGCAATAATCAGCAAACTGGTACGACATCAGCGCACATTGCCATTTCCAGTCCAGTACCTATACTGGCATCTCGCGATGATGGCACTTACGACAGAGATACATAGACCTGATTTGGTCTAGACGAGAAGCAGCCGGTTCTACTCGAAGTTGCTGAGAACCATCACAAGCTCAATAGAGTATTTAGTTCTCGCAACTGGCGCGGATGATTGATAACAGAAGCTTACAGATTATGTAGGCAATTAGGTTAGGGAATCACAGTATAATAACATAAAGTATATAACTCTATATAGATTTATTATGCATTAATGATAAATTGGCGCCTATATTATTA
>JAAOAS010000471.1:0-35264 GCA_013396035.1 Fusarium pseudocircinatum
TAATAATCCCTTAATATATTATAAGTTACTTATTAATTAGTAAAAATTAGTAAAAGGTATATATAATATAAGCGCCTTTTTAAGTTAAGCTATACTACTAAAGGGAAGCTAAAAGAGAGCTAAGGGGTATTATAAAAGCGGCATGCATTAGCAGATTATATAATGCCTGCTAACTCTAGGGCTTACAGGCTCTCGATCTGTCTCAGATGTCACTCTACTCATAAATCACCAGGGTTTCTGTGGCGTGGGCTGACCTGTTCAAAACATGTAGCGAGAGCCTGTAGTTTCGTTCTGTTTGACGAGACATGAACATGCAATCAAGACAGCAAAGGAGATTGGTTGTTTCTCTTCTTTCTTAAGATCATAATGAATTAGTTAGTGACTGTCACGCTGCGTCAGCTGTTGTCACGTATGAAACGTTTCATGAAATTTGAAGATCAAGTGGGTATATTCATATGGCAAAGCCAGCTATTTGATCATTGTAACATCCTCCGCCAATCGCTCAACAAACATCATGACTCATTAACTATTTGAGTAATTACCACTCAGCACCGGGCAGAGCAATCTCAGTTCCCTTGAAAGAACCGCTGACCTTTCCAAGCTCGAGGGCGGCGTTGATGACACCGCCGAATCCTTCTCCGGCGATCAAACCAGCAGCGATCGCGAAAGCATACATTTCAAAATGGTTGTTGAACCATTTGCGCCACCACCACGCTGTAATAGAGCCAACTGTGTAATTTGTTAGTTAAAAACTCGTAAAATGATACCAAAATGACTTACAGAGAATGGCATTGGCATATCCGGAGTCGGGGCCGAGAACCCAGGCGACACCGACGGACATCCAGTTGGGGAGCCAGTCACGGTACTTCTCGCGGGAACCGACGAGCCAGAAGTGCTTGACGATAGCCTGAACAGCGCAAAGGATACCCATGGCGATGGAGAAGTAGGCGGAGGACTTCGGGATAGGGATGCTGGGCATGGTGACAGCGGTGGCAACAGCTTGCCAAGCAGCGACGGAGGGAGCAGCAAAGGGGCAGATATCAGCGGGGTCGTCGCTGGGGCGGTAGACGCAGGGGTAGGCAGACATGAAGAGGACAAAGATACCGGGGGCAAGGAAGACGGAGACGACAGTACCCATGGCCTGAGCGTAGAACTGCAGCTTGGGGGGAGTCTTGAGGAGGAAACCAACTCGGAAGTCGCTGACAAGGGAGTTGGCGACGTCAGCGGTACCGGAAGCAATGTTACCGGCGACAAGGTTGATTCGCTGGGCGTCCTTGATGGCGAAGTGGTTCTTAGTGATACCACCATAGACAAGCTGGGAAGCCTTGGCGGAAGCGGTAAGAGGAGCACAGTCAGTGACGGCGCCACCATAGATGGACATGAAAGCGAAGATGACACCGAGGATACAGGCGAGGAGGGCAAGACCAGCGTTCATGTGGAACTGGACCTCGCTGACGATCATGGCGAGGATGAGAGCAGCGAGAGTACCGGCGACCCAGACCCAAGTAGGGACCTGCTCCTGAGCGGAAGCAAAGTCCTCAACACCACCGTCGGCGTCAGCCTTGGCAGCCTGCTTAGCGAACCAAGCGTTGCTGTGACCGCGAGCCTGGAGTCTGTTGTTGATGGAGCGAGCGGACTCGTGGACGGCGAACTTGATACCATCCCAGACGACCTTTCCGTGAAGGAAGAACTCAATGAGAGAGTAGACCATGAGGACCATGACACCGGGCCAGAGCATCCAGTATCGGGGAGAGGGGACGTAGTCGGGCTCATCGACGCCAGTCATGACGCTGAATCGAGTGATGCCTTCCCACTTGCCCTCACCGACGGCGATGCCAATGCACTCGCCATAGTGGACGAGAAGAGGACCGATGAGACCCCAGGCGACGACGGTACCGCCCCACCAAGAGACAGCAGCGTTGAGGCCGACGAGGATACCGGAGCCGAAGAAGGCGGGAGTGAGCTGGATGTACCAACCCCAGTTCTCAGGCTCAAGAAGACCGCTGGCGGTGTATCCAGACCAGACGTAGAACCAGGTGAAGATGTGCCAGTTGTGAAGAATACCATCGGCATACTGTCCAACACAGATGATGAGCAGAGCAATAATGAAAGCAATACCCAGCGCCTTGATCTTTCGCAGCGCATCAGCCGCACCAGATCCAACAGCGTGCATGGATCGGATAGTCATAGCAGTAGCAGTAGGCGTAGGGAAGACGAGGTTAAGCTCCCTCGCGACGTTGATGATGAAGAATCGTCGGAGGGGAACAGCAGCGAAGAGACCGAAGAAGGCGCAAACAAAGGTGATGGTGAGGATGCGACCAAAGTCCTTCTTGGGGTCGTCGGAGAGCAGGTCGAGACGGTACATGGCGGGGAGACCGGCGACGAAGACACCGGACATGCCGCCGGCGCCGGTGGCAGCGGCCTGGATGATGGAGTTCTCTTGGGGGCCGAATTTGCCGCCGAGGATGGGGACGTGAGGGAGGGACTTTGTGAGCATGAGGATGAAGCCGTAACCGAAGATGGCGCCGAACATGGTAGCGGGGAAGGTGAAACCAGTCTTGAGGCCTGTAGATGGTTAGTATCATGAAGCAAATGGTGAGGGTGAGGGTGAGCATACCGAGATAGACGTTGGAGGCGTTGACGAGAGAACCAAGAATGATACCGACAATGACAGCACGCGCAGTCAGAGGGTTAGGTTCGTGCTCAACACCCTTTGCGGGAGGAAAGCTAGAGAACAGGTCGACGATACGATCATCTTCGCTGTCAGCCTCAGACTTGAGGTCCGTGTCGAAATGAGGCTCCTTCTCGTCATATCGAGGCTGTGTTGTCTCATCGTAGCGAGGCTGGAGGGTATCCTCTGGCAAACGCTCGGGGACGACTGTTTCGGCGACCATGATGGGCGATCAGTTGAAGAGTCAGAAAAGGACTTGAACTGGCTGATACGAGAAACCGAAGAATTGGGGAGCAGCGATCTATTTATCTCTCCTGCAACGTCGTACAACAGTTATATCAGTGGTGGCACTTTTGAAACATGCGCCCGATTGAGCAAGTCGCCGCTCCCATCCCATCTTTGCAAGCAAGTCGAATCAATTCCGCACATCGGGGGACTTTTTGCAAAGGCGCCCAGAAGAGGAAGCGAGACAAACGATCTTTTGACGATTGCCAAATAAAGAGCACAGATTGGAAGCGGATCCCTTATCTGTGTGAGGGAACCAATGAGAGGGGCGCGGGTGTACTGGGAGCTGCCAAAATGGGAGCAGTATTTTATCGTGGTGCTTGAACTTTTGTGCATGAGGAGAGGGTCAAGCAGGGGATAGAGGCTCCACCCCCAGATAGAGAGCGGGTGGCACCGAGGGGGAACGGGCGATACGCGCCACATGTTGATGAGTGTGTGTGTGTGCTACAGGGGATTAAAGATTTTATGGTTGGTTTATGGTTGTTATGGTTATCGGGGGGTTACTCTGCATTAGACTGTGAATGGTCAAGGTGTCTGCCACTCGCAATATCATTGCCTCACTAGCCATCTCATCCTTCAAATCACCAGATCCTCACTTTACCTACTCACTCACTCACTCGGCGCCATATAATTCTAGACCACAATCTGAATACCCGCTTCAATTGCTCATACCTCCAAATCTCCTGATATTTCCCTCTGATAGCGCAGTCATTCTGTTCCCCATATCAATACCTCTCGCAATGCGAATGAATAATGAATCGGTATCAGCACTGCGCTAAACCCGATAGGTGGGTGTGCTCCGTGTGCTGGCCAATGGCTCGGGGAACCTTTGTTGTTCTTGGCGCATTTTGCGGGTACCTTTGTTAGTTGGAGAAGGGCCTTTTTGTTTTTGGAGATGCAACAGGGCATCAATACTGCGGAATGGAATATCGTTTAGATACCTAGGTACCTTAGATAAGCCTAAATGGAGATCTGGTGTTGCGCCGAGGGCCCGTACTCAACGGCGTCATGGATATTACAGTTTACGTATTTACTTGACACTGCAGTGAAACGGCCTCTCATTGCAGTGCGTCGTCTCATTTACAGTGGCATACGATGGCCTCCCCCGCATTCATCACAGTGTCTGGGTGTCTCTTATTCCGCTGTCGAGTGCCGAGGTCAGGCTGCCAAGACAAAAGGGACCGCTGCTTGCATCTTCTGGGATGATCGACCCTTGCCCCGTGCTATCTCGGCCCCCCATACTTGCACTGCAGGAATCACCTGGTGTTCCCAAGCCAACATACAAAATGGACTTTTGTCTAGTGACTTTGACGACTATACCCAATTCTACATATCACTCGACCCACTGCGTAACCAACACGGGGTACCAACAGACGATACGATGATAGCAAGATCCATGATCGCGATGTTATCTTGTGAAGAAATGCCTACCCTATTGCCACTGAATCAATTGCAACGTTTAATACCGTCGCATCAATCGGTGTCGCCGTTGCCGATCAGTGTGCCTGGAAGGGTATTCTGGAAGATGGGAAGATCGTCTTGGCCACAGATACCAAGACCGTTATACCCGTAGCCAAGAATGCGGCGACATGCACTATCCAATGCCCAGAATTTTTGACGTTCATGGATAAACCTCAGCACCAAGTCGGTCACCATGTTATCAATCGCTCGCCACGCGAACGTCTATTTTCGTGTTCTAGGTGGATGCGGATCGGAATCCCTGTATTTTTTGTGCTCCATGTCAGATCGCGACAAGATTACAGGTTGATACTGATTGATTGGTGAGGTCTTAGTAATATTCATCACTTCGATTGTATTTGGACATATTTCGCGATTTTGAAGATATTCTTGAAGTCACTGTTACGCTGGAGATGATACAGAAAGCGCGGGCATTTTTTTTCCGTCGCCCGTCGCGTTGTGATTGAGAACATCGCCTTGTATCGAACAGTGAAATTGGACACCAAAGATGCAGACTGCACAATACCTGCATGATTGCCACTTGGCACTCACCACCATCAAACAAACATCTGGCTACCCTAGTAAGTAGCATCAATCGACAATTCAAGGTTAAAATCTCTATTTTCCTGCTTCTCTCTGGCCGCAAGCTACTTCACATGCCAATGCAGCCTCCCAACCACCAAACCCAAACAGTGAACCTTCCAAACCACAATGGCCACCTAGATAAAAACCCTTCCCCATATCAATTGGCCACTATCAAACAAGCATATCCTTCAGCTCCGGACCCAACAGCTAGGAAATCTGCCCCAATCCGGGTTTTCGCCGGGGCTCATCCTGTCGTTACCCCAGCCTGTCAAAGGTTCCCAGCCTAGGGAGCTTCCACTTCGGGACACACACTCTCGCTTCCCCGTGAATATCGCCCCCACAATCGGGATAGATTACATATGCACGGGAGGCGAGAGGGCCACTGGTCTGAAATCTCGTTGGTTATCAGGAGGTGACCCTTCAAGCGGATTGTGGCGGTTTTATGAATATGCTGTTTGAGCCTTGATAAACCGATTTCTGCTATGCTGATTTTGGAATGAGATGTTTGGGAGTGAGCGCGTGATGGGGGAGTTGCTGCA
Source organism: Fusarium pseudocircinatum (assembly GCA_013396035.1). Classification (NCBI taxonomy): domain Eukaryota; kingdom Fungi; phylum Ascomycota; class Sordariomycetes; order Hypocreales; family Nectriaceae; genus Fusarium; species Fusarium pseudocircinatum. The sequence goes on from JAAOAS010000471.1 coordinate 5,539, forward strand.
GAAGTTCCGGGGGTGGAGATGTTGGTTGATAATGGATTGCGGCACGGGCGACTATCAAGGTCTTTTTTGAGAGACCTGCCCCAAAGCGTAACCTGTCAGCTTCGTTGGATCAGTCATCGGATAGTCTCGTGCAGTATCTTGTCAGAAATATCGATCGAAGTTGGTTTACACGATCTCTGGGGGAACTTCACTTCGATGTGTTCTGTGACTTGGATAAGCTACCAGATAACATGAGCAGATTGAAGACGCCGACAGCCAATCTCGAATGACATGATACGACGCTATCAAAACGGCGATGAGATAAGATATCGACCGTGAATTGTGTTGCAAAACAGGTATTGTGACTGAGCTGACAATCAAGTGCATGGCCTCGAGCAATTGTTCCAATGGACTAAACTCAAAATATTGGACAACCAAAGACATGACACGACAGAAGCCTGTTTGCAATCCCACAGAAACTACACGGGAGATGGAAAGTTCTGATAACCTCATTCAAACTCAGATCTACTTTCTACCAACCTCGTCCCCGAACTACTCTCATGGCTCACTAATCCCAAGACCCGAGAACACAACATCTCTACAACGCTTTAGATACTCTTTCACATCCATCTCTGTATGCCAAGCATCATTATACGCCGCACTCAAACACAACTCTCCTCGAAACGTCCCAAGAAACAAACCAAGCCCATTTCCGAGCTCTTCACCCGTCACCCACGGATCTCTCGCCTCGAAAGCCCCCGCCTCCGGTGCCACGATAGCATCAGTACGTCCCATACTCGAGATCGATACAGACGGATGAGCATTTGGTTCCGGCACAGGCAGGGGACGAGGACCAGAGGGTAGCGCTGGTGTAGCTTGGGAGAACATGGTTGGTGCAAGGACGTAGAATTCTTCGTCTTGCTTGACGGTGAGATAAAAGTCCTTGACGGTTTCAAGAATGGAAAGAAACTCCTTCTTGCGAAGTTGTAAGTCTTGTCTTGTGGAATCGGGGTGCAGATCCATGTCTACGACGAGGCTTTGCCCAGAGACAGAGTGGTAGACAGCCGCCGGATGTTGAGCCGTGCTGTATGGTTCTTGGCAGCTTGAGCGCTCGTTGCGTAGGATATAGTTGATGTACCGAACTTTCTTGGTCTGAGTCGGTTTATCCTGTAGGTCTCGCACGACCATAGCAGCTGCAGCATGGAAGACATGTGTCGGCGTAGCCCCAACCATCTTACACGCCTTTAGTAGCTTTTGCGTTTCCTCTCTGGTGAGAGTAAGTGCCAAGCGCTGATGACGACCTGGGAGTAGATCGCCCTGTCGATAAGGAAGTGCAAGAACCTCCACGCTGGGATCAGAAGCGGCAGCGGCTTTTTGAGCCGCCATCTGCTTGAGTCTATCCAGTTGAGCCTGGTCGGGGATTTCGGGGATTTGAGCCGCGATTCGGTACGATGGACTCAGGTTTGGAGTCTCACTGCCGTCGAGGGTTGGCAGTTCATAGGCATTCCCCTTGTTGTAAGCGTTTGAGGCAAAGGATATAAAGTTGTTGAGCATCATGAGAGTTCCGATGCCGTCGATGATGTCATGAGGTGAGCGGAAGACAAGATCTCGGCGGATTCTCACAGCTTCATCGTCACCGCGCTCAGTAGGAAGATGTAAAACAAACATGGCTGGGAGTTTCGGAGCAGGAGGGTCCGAGTTAGCCCACTGATTACCATTCTGCCCATTGGAGATATGGACAAGAGTCCTCTCCAGCCAAGCGTCCTTATCTCCTTCTGCCTGTATCTCTCTGTAAGTCTTGACCCAATCTCCTGACTCAGCGTCCTGAGTAACTTGAGATGCAAGTGTAGGGTGAGCATGTCGAAGTGCAAGCCAAGCCTTTCTCAAAGCATTGTCAACTTCAAATTCGGCGTCATCTTGCGACAAGTCTCTAGTGGTCTTGATGGAGAGTGAGACATGTCCCGTCATGCCGAAGAACATGCGACCGCTTCCTTCGTAGAGGACGACCATAGTCGAGTAGAATTGTTCGATTTCATCGATATGGCGTTGCCAAACACCGGGTTTGACTTGATGCCAATTGTAGTTCCGAGTCGGAGTCATTTTGGTAGCTGAAACGATATGGCACCTAAAAGCTTTGTTTTGAAATAAGTATTGAAATGTACGAGCTGCTTCAGATTTCTAGGAGCGCAAACCACGCTGATATATGTCGCCCCTCAAGCTTGAGGGTCGTGGAGGAACCATTCACCTGTCGGGGTAACGGGCCGTCTTCCCGGCTGCCCACCTCAACACTCACTGGTCCATCTGGTAAACCAAGGCAAAACTCTGGTTAAACGATTTGGTGATCCGAGAGTTGTGATGCAAGAAGAACATGCCGCTTTCATGAAACCAATAAGCTGGCATCTTGTCAAGGCCTCGGGTATTGGTGGGGTCCTGAGTACATCAAGTGGGCTATCGATATTGCCAAATACGGATATTGAATGGAAACCACGCTATCCAAGGTAGGTATTAAAAACATCGCGCTTGTCTAAACTGAGAAATCTAACCAGCGTTTTATATCAGATGATATACAAAATCAAACCACTCCCATGCGGCCAAGAACATTACTGCTTTTCTTGGTGTATACTCCTTCCCCCTCTCCAAGCGCCGGGTAAATCTCAGGGCCTGGTAGGAGGCTCAGGACGTAAGCAAGGAAATATGAGATTCCTGAAAGCAAGCTTGATCATCTTGTTTCCCAATCTCTTTCCCCTCGCCGCATACTCCTTGGAGTCATTCACGTGCGGGAACGGCACATCAGGAACTTCCTTTCCTAAGAACTGACACAACGGCTCCCAACCATCCGCAAGCTTGGAATCCAAAAGCTGTTCCTTGGGTACAGTATCTCTGATGTACTTGTTATGTCGAGTATATGCTGGTTTCAGGTAGTCGATGACGTCGTTGGGGGATGGCGCTCTCGTCCAGCCTTGATGAAACTTGTTGCAAGGTTTTGGACTCAAAAACCCCGAAAGATCACCAATCTTGGCACCAAGTTTTCGTCGGAAGGGACTCGTTGAGCCCTTGACTACGGCAACCATGCTAGGAAACCACTTCTCGACGTCACGCTCGATAAGAATGACTTTGGCGTCGGGATAAGCTGGGATGAGCGACTCAGCGAAGAAAGAAGCGACATCCGATACAGCATCGTATTCTCCAAACACCTCGTCCCATTCTTCGCGGGAGAACGGTTTACCGCGGTATGTTGGGAGGACGGTGAATGTTGCGTCGCACGCTCTGTCGAAAATAGACCATTGCCATTGGAGTTCCTCGCGCTCAGCAGCTTCCCAGCCGTGATGCACGTTGGGATATCCGAGAATTTGCAGCGCTTGCATAAGTGATGCTGAGCCATTGCGGGGAGCCCCAAGGCATAGAATTGGTGGAGAGCGAGTAGCTTTCGGTGACTCCTTGTCCTTTTCGCTCTGCGACGACGAGTCGACGGTCTTTTCGTGGTTGTCCATATTGAATCTAGTGATGCTGAGGAATAAGCAAAGAAAATTGGCAGAAGGGAAGAAGTGGCCAGCTCATCTCTTTATTAAGATAAATCCTGCGTGGCGCTAATTTCCCCGATGCTCGTTCTGAGCCACGGAAATCTTACGCCCAGACGGACGGCACGGATGATCATTAATTTCGCGCAATTGCCATGTCAGACATTGGCGCCAATGTCTGTTCTCATACATCGGCAGTAAGCACTTGTTCTAGCGGGCGTAGATCAAGACCCATCGTATTCGTAGACGAGAGGGATCTGCGCACAAAGACCCCTGGTAAGCAGAGAAAAAAGGTTATTCGGGATCCCGAGGGGCCGTAAGCTGACGCGACATCCGATGGTACTGTAGTTACCAATAGCAGGCATTTGAGTTTGCGTGAACAGAGTGGCGCAACAAATTTATTGTAAAATTCTTGTGTCAGAGCTTGTTGAAGAAGACAAAGACATTCTTTCTACTCCAGGCGTCTAGCTACCGACGAAATCTCCCGGCTGATCCTGGTAAGTGATCTCGGAAGTGTCGGCATATCAGGGCCCTGCGTAAGGTAACCTTAAATCCATATTTGCAACAACTACCGAACTTTTGATTGACAGGGCGAAAACTTCAATGCCTCGGCTTCTTGCCCACAAGTTTTTACTCCAATCCTTTGACCCTTTGCTGTCATGAATCTACTAAATCTGTCAATGAACATGCAACAATGCTGAGGGGAAAGATCTTACTTCGCCTTGCGGAGTGGTTGCACAGCGCTCTTGTTCTGCGGAACGAATGGCTCGCTGTTCTCGTGGGCTTTGTCTCCCTGCAAGCCACCGGGTTTCCCATCAGTAATCCCTGGCAATGGCACATAATCGCTGTACAAAGAAGAGACCGAACCCGTACTTTGTTCATTGCTCGGCTTGACTCGATCAGTACCGCACAAGACTGATATTTGTAGCTTTGAGAAGTTCTTCTTGAATCCTTCTTCAGATATAACTTCTGCGCCATACTTGACGACCCTCCATTGAAGATGAAGTCTCAGATACTCTTCAATTCCATCAGAGTTTGTGATGGAGTGGTCGGAAATGTTATGGTGAAGGAGATGGATCGTCAATGGCATCTGAGCACATGAGAGGACCTGTGCTGCAGCTTGTCTCTTGCAGTTTCTACAGGAGCCCTCGGATGTGCTCTGTCTACCGCCGAAAGAGTACACTTGGCCAATGTCGTCATGCTTTTCGAAACTCGTGTCTTCGCCTGGTGGTCCACCCAAGAAGAATTGGATTGTGTAAGACAGGCCGTCCAGGGCGTATCGATCATACACCACGTTGATGATGTAGTCTTTCCATGACTCCCTTTGGCTCTGATAAGATCGTAGAGCCTCGAGGATGGCATGAGAATTTTTCATCGATTCAATGAGATGTCCTGTTCCTGGGTAAATCGTGTCGATATGCGATCGGAGCTCTGTTTGGAACTCCCCCGGAATGAATCGTCCATGCTTTCGTATCGTTCTTTCAGCTACCTCCGCAAGGTCGTCATATTGATAGTTTAACTCTGTCCAATCTCGACACGCCTTTGCAGTCCAAACTTCCTTTTCGGGGTCGTTGTCCTTCGTGTGGAACGGTTCAAGAGGATCTGTCTCTTTGTCGTCGGAGATGCTGGAGACTGTTTCTCCTGATTGTTCGTTGTCAAACCATAGCTTTGGGTTGAGGCATTGCCATATGGCTAACAAGCGGTCTATCTGCCTGCTCCGTGTCAGTCAAACTGCTGTGCTGCTTTCAGTAGGGAAACTGACACGTGGTGAAGCCAAAATATAGGATCAAACGCCGCTACTGGCACGTCGCTCATGTGTCCCATCCCAGTGGCATAGTCACTTCCTCCCGTCAAGTTCTAGCGCCCAAGTCAGCTAAATTCTCATATTTATCTGCCATCTTACGTGGATATTGTTGTGGATATACTCCAAAGATATATATCCCGTCTTCGGACATCCTTTGCCTTCAGCAATCCACTTCGTTGAAGCAAACTGTCCCCAATTCGAGTTATAACCCTTCGAGAACATGCGGTTAACTGCATCCGAGAGACTCCCCGGATTCCATGTATAGTCTTTCGAATGCTGCTCCATTGTACTCCACCTAGACTTGCCGTCAGGTCCATTCTCATGGACTTTTGCAAGGCTGGCGTTAGCTTTCCAGCAGTTTCTTACTCCATGGAGACCACTGAAGTGATCAGCAGGCTCCTTCTTTTCCACAGAGATGTCTTTCCTTCTGAATATCCCATATCGACTGGTACTAGACGTTTTGCTCCACTAAGTGCCTATCAGCAACTCTCAAGCTAGTTCGGCTGATCGACTCACTGGAGCCCAATCGCAATCCTTCTTGAGTGGAAGTTCGGCATGCACTATCGGGTTGTCTTTTATATTCCATTTCGACTTTCCTCCAGGCATGCTACCGAAGGGCAACGGTTCCCCTGTATTTGGGTCTTTTTCTGGATTCTCGAAACCCACCAGCGGGTTGGGGTAAAGGCCGCTCCGCGGAAATTGGTTCTGTAATGTAGGAGGTGGGTAGATCCGGACGGCTCCTTGTGTAAGCACGGGTGGGCAGACCAGGTCTTCATGATACCTTTGTCGCCTGGCCCAGTCCCAATATGGCATCCGCCAGTGGTTTGCTGCTGTGTACCATTCGTCTGCCTCGGAGATTGGCAACCCATACTCGCTCGTCCAGTTGTTGACGATTTGCTTCATGTTCTCCCAAATGCGTTGCTATCTATGTCAGCAGAAAAGGATAAACTATGACAAAATCAGACTTCACCTCGAAGAGAAGCATATATGGTCTATGCCATGCAGGGAAGTTCAGGCTATTGTGGTTGCAATATCCACCGAAAGGCTCATCACCCGCCTGTTTTGTTTTCTTGTCTGGCGCATGTTTTGGTTCTGGCGCTCCGTCCCAAGCAACCTCTGGATACCCGTGCTGACCGAAGTTCAGTAAGTCACGCAGCTATCGGGACATGAATTCTGTACTGACGATTCCGGCAATTTGGAAGTAAGAGAGTTTGTCATCGACAGGCATCAACTTGAAACGTTCCAAGGCTAGCACAAATAACGTCCATTGTTTCCTCTCACTTTGGTCGTCTGAGTTGGCAAGAGACGATATCTCCTTACGGACTGGAAGGCCCTTGGCGTAGGGAATCTCTCCAGGGTATCGCATGGCATTTGGTGGCCGAGGAAGGCCCTTGATACCGTATGTTCCATCTTCCGGAGGAATTGCATCACCCATAATGGTGGACTGGGTCAACTGACACCTGAGGAAACTCCTCAATAGATGGTAGAAAAGTGCACTTGTGGTGCAGGGGGCTTCTTATACGTACAAAGGTCTGAAGGCTCACAAGTACGCTTATCTGCAACTATGACGCAAAGTAAAACTCTTAATAAACAACTACAGAAACCAAACCCAGATCTGCCGTCGGATCTACACAAATAATCCGAGATATCAAGCCCGATAACCGGCTAGCTGCCCCAGTGATAGAACATCAGCTCCAGAGTTCGGCCGATATGACGGAGGACAAGAGTAAGCACAAACCTGCAGAGGTTAAAGCCCAACCATTCTTGGAATCGAGTGTCTCACAATATCCATCTTTTGGGAATTTCACATTCATTAGACTAAGACATGAGCTGTAGCGAAGCCAACCAGTAAGCCCAGTACCAGCCTCCAACGTCACAAGCTGAAGCGGCCCCGGGATCTACAGCACTAGTTGCGATAGAGCTAACTGATTGGTCACGGAACGAGAAATCTGCAGAGGTACCGAGCCAGACTAGCCAGCTCACAGTTGTGGATAAAGCTGAGAACTGGTAAGATTGTCAGTGGCAGCGCAGCGCCATCAACGGATCAGCCCGGTTAGCTCATTGCCGAGCGACAAAGAGCCCGATTTTCAACATAACTTATCCAAGTACCTGTAGTTAACAACTCTACTTCAGCCCTCAAACCGTTCTCTCCTTCCTTATCCACAGCGCCCAACCCAGATGTACACCAACGGTGAATATGCCAGTTACAACACAATACAGCTGAATCCAGTCCGATACACGCCGGCCTGATTGCTCAAAGCTGAAGAATGAGGTACTAAAGGAAGTCTTATCAGATAAGTCAGACGAGTCAACGTTTCGAGTTTCGTCAAAGTCTTACCGCCACAAACGTCGCTGGCAGAAATGCGAGGGTGACCCATGCTATAGCTCTCATGTCGGAGCTATCTCGCAGTGCTGCCTTGGTCTTTTTGTGATTCAAAGCACCATCACGCTGTGCCATGAGATTGAGACACTATGCTGGTTAGCTGACGGTGGATAGATGTTTTGAGATTTCTGGCTACTCACTGCTTGCATTTGCGCCTCTGCTCGCTTGGCGAGATAGATACTTCGGGCTCTATTGTTGCCAGACCACGTTTTGAAGACTGATATCTTCAGACTGATCGAGGACGTTATTCTTTCCCAAGAACCACCATCAGTGTTGTGGTCGCCAAGACTGTCATTCAGCCCCTTTAGCCAATCGAGTAAAGTCTCGTTGATCTCACATTTGGCCTCGGTCATAGCGCACTCTGAAGCGAAAGAAGTGATATTTCTTGGCGCAGCGTCAAAGTCGACATCCTGCTCGTGGCGCCGCTCCCAAACCCTGTCACCATAAGCATAGTGATTGAGTTCCTCGTTATAATAAGAAAGATTATATAAGCTACTTTGATTACTAGTTTTTATACTATAAAATATAAAGATATATAATATTATTACATAAATAAGATAGTATATTTACTTAAAGACTTAATTTAGTAAATATTAATTTATACCTTAAAGTTAAAAATTATAAGTTACCTTTTCTAAGTAATATAATCTCTTAGTTTATACCCTGGGGCTAAAAACTTCTAGTTCTGCTTACTTTATATAAACCTCTAAGGCTATTTACTTTTACTTTATTAACTTACTTTCTACCTTTTATAATCTATCCTTACGCTAACAACCTAAGCCCAACCCAACCCCCAGGACGCCTAGTGACAACGGTTATAATGCTTAACGGATTAACTGGTAGAATCTGCCTAAACCTATAGTAATATTCTAGCGCTTTTGCTAGGTAAGACCCAAATCTAAACCGAACCCCTTTCAGCATTTCCACCTCCCACAATTACTGTTCCGCATCCTCTCGACAACGAAGTCGACCTCTTCGTTGTCCTTCCCCGCCCCATCTTCACCCTCACCCTCACTCTGCTTTTTCTCATCGCCATGACCATCCTCATCCTCTACACAACTCAGCAAGTGGTCACCCAAAAGACGCTGTAAAACATCATTTGCCTCGTTAACGCTGACCAGGCGGCGTTTGGCGGGATGCTGCTTGATCGCAGTGGTGCAGATGTCCAGGACTACGGCCGCAGCCATTCCCTCAGGCATGTTGTATTTCTCAGACTTAGGTTCAGAACGACCCAAAGGATACCCAAGTGATCCAACAATATCGTAAAGTTCGTCGGGACAGTACTCACGGCTGAGACCACACTCAGCAGTAATCTCATCCCTTCGCTTAGCACTAAACATTTCGGCAGACCTTGTCTTCTTCTTCTGTTTGTTGTGAAGCTTATCAAGGAGGGAATCGGCGGACAAGTCCTGCTCCCAATTCTCGCGGTCAGCGTAAGGTTGCCTGAACTGCCACCGATTAACTTGAGCTTTCGCAATATCAAAAACTGTGCGACCGGCTACGTTCTCCTGGAAGAGAAGTGCAGGCTTATGTCTCACAAGGACGCCTGTAATCGTTATATATTCCTTCTCAACAGCAGTATGTAGCGGCGTGTTACCCTCGCAGTTCAGTAGTTCAAGCTCCTTTCCGGAAGTGTACCTGAGTAGAAGAGTAAGCATCTCCTTCTGCTCGAAAGCGGAGAGTGAGTTGGAACTGCCATCGTTGGCCATCTTAGAGATCCAAGAATGAAGTGGAGTGTTTGCCTTTCCTTGAAGACTCTGGCGTTGCTGACTGATGTGATTCCTGAGGAGATCCTGGTCAAATAACTCCAAAATAGCCTCTAAGCGAGAAGGGCCGCTCTTGTAGCGGAGGAGGGCGTGCAACACGTTTTCTCCCTTGTAGTTCTTCGTGGCTTGGTCAGCATTAGCACCGATAAGAGTCTCGACCGCCTGTCTCCTCCCAAGGATACAAGCATTCAATAGTGGCGTGTTTCCGTCGGAATCCCGCCTCTCCAGGCTGCTAGGGCATGCCTCGACAAGGTACTGTAAGAGCTCCTTGGCCTCCTGGCTGGGTTCTGCCATCACCGCGCAGTGAATGACAAGGTCATCTAGGAAAAGGTCAGTTACAAGAGTTCCTCAAAATCACTCTGCAGCCACCCAGGAAGAACATTACTGTCTGTGCTCAGCCACGTAGAAATGGCTCTATCGAAGCCAGTGGGGTCGTCTACGAAGTGTTGCATACGAGGATCCTCACGGGCGGCTATTGATTTGCCGAACTCGCTGTAGTGACGGTATGGTGCGTCACTCAGAAAATACTCGACAGATTCCAGAGCTCCAAAGAGTGCAGCATGAAGAAGAGGAGCCGCCTTAATACCAGTAGGGTGGACGACCATGCCTCTACCAGCGGCTGCCCAGTCCTTCCTGTTTCGAGTCAGGACAACAGTCTTTCCGGGTAGCTGAGGAAACTATAACCAAACTCACCTCTTCTTACCGTAAACAGTCAGACCTTGGTAAGTCATGTCGAAGATGCGCACGGCGTTCTCATTGTACCCACCTGTAGGAACTCCGCCTACAGAAACCTTAAGAAGGTGGTCCAGAGGAATGCCAACTCCCACCTGCTTGACGACCAGAGAGAGCATCTGGGTTTTGTTGAGTCTGATGGCGGTCATGAAAGCTTCTATAGGGAAGGTGAACTCGTTCTCGGGGTTATAATACTCTTCGTCCATAAAAATCTTGGAGAGCAACTTCCGCTTATTGAGTCTCATCGCCGCTAGGACTCTTTTTCTTGTTCTTGCAGACGGGAATGACTTCAAGGCAGTCAAGAGTAGAGCTACAAGGCGTTCCCTCAACTCCTCTCTGTTCAGGGTTTTGCCTGAGTAAGTACCAACAAATTCAAGGAGTAGCTTCAGGCCAGCGGCGTCATCTTGCGCCATACAGTGCTCAAACAGATCATGGACACCGAGATCTGAGACGCTGGTGGTGCTCTGCAACTTAAAAGTCGAGACGCGCTCTAGAAGGTAGCCGAGGGACGTCTTGTGGGACTTCGCCTGCATCGTAACTTGTAGCTCCAGCTCCGAGAATTGATCATTATCGTTGTCATCACCATCACCATTATCGTCATCACTCTCAGATTGGCTCGTGTTGGCTCCCTTTCTGCGTTCCTCTCCTTGGAGGTAAGACGAAAGGTCCCTGTGCACTTGGTCCACTTTCATTGGAGCCCACTGAGCCTTTGCGATCTCGAGGATGGCACGCGCGACCGCATAGTGTCCGCGCAAAAAGGCGAGAGAGAATGGGGTGTTGTGGGCTTTGTCTTTCATGGTGATGATCAATGGCGGTTGGTCTTGCTGAGGCCCCCATGCCTGTGTTGTCAGGGCCTTGATGCAGTCAAGGTCTCCAGTCCAAGCTGCCTCGAATCTAAAGGCGACCAAGGTCAATCCTCCGCCAACTTGTGTTAACGGTTTGGTAGAGTAAATCACTTACAGTTTGATGTAGCCCTCGTGCCCCCTCTCCACAATCTCATCCTCACCAATGAAGGTGAACGTGTGCTTGTAAGGTGTGACATCTTCCTCGTCAGCGTTGCTGTTTCGCTTGTAAAGATTGTCGTCGCCAGTTTTGATATCGGGATAGAGCTGCTCGTACGTTCTAGCCCCATGTGAAAGAAGGGCCTCCTCTACTGCACGGAGCTTCGCGACAAGCTCATTAATCACTTCCTCGTATTCACTAGCCACCTTCCTGTCCTCAGCGTTGGACTCACGGTAAGCCTTCAGTCGCTGTTCGAGTACTGCTCTCTTGCCCTCAATATCCCCAGCAACCAGCCAGTGTTGATATGTGCCCTCTGAGAACTTGGCGAGGAAACTATCCATGCCGGGCTGTAGCTTGGGCTCCGGCTTGACCTTGGCCTTGACCTCCCTTAGCGTCTCGAGCCTTGAGAGCATCCCTCGGACGATGTCGAGAGCTAGCCTGCCTTTATTGAATCGACGTCGGTACTCGATTATCATCGACGTGGCAGTAGAGCGACTCATCACATTAGGATCTGCACCTCGTTCAAGTAGCTCAAACACAACCTCAGGGATGCCAGCCCGCAAAGCCGCTATAATCGGCTGTTCGACTGACTTCTGGTATATATTCTTGTTATACTCCGGACTTCCAAGTATATCCCTTGTTAGGGAAACTTTGGTGGCCTTGATCCATGCCGCTGATTCAATGTGAGGTTCGGCACCGTTTGCCAGGAGCTGCATCACTAGAGCCACATCACCACGTTCGGTAGCGCTATGAAGTGGGAAGATGGTCTGTGGGTTCGATGACCAGCCTTGAACCACGATGTGGCTGATAGATTTCTTCACTCCACCTGTATCCTCACTGATAAGAGCATGCATCACGTCAGCTTCAGCATGCTCAGCAAATCGTTGAAAGACTGTCAAGCCTCGGGGGTCTGCTTGGGATGCAGTTGCGCCAAGCTTCAATAGCAGTTGGACCATAGGTTTGACCCGATCTCGCGGTAGGGTAAGCGCAAGAGCAAGGGGATAGATACCAAAGGTAGTTGAAGACTCAACGGCGCTGTTGGGTTTCTGGTCGGCTATCTCTAGAGGGAGGGTTAAGTTGGCTTCGTACTGGTACATACAGAGATAAGTCAGCGAGGTATTTCGAACGACTTGGTTGCAATAAACGTGGAGAAACTCTTACATCACAGAGAAGCTTCACAGCATTGTTGTGCCCGTTCGCAATCGCCAAGTGCAGTGGTGCACATGGTACATCCCCGGCCGTGACATCGATCTGGAAGTAGTCTGCATCGTCTTCAGAACTGGCCGACGATTCAGAATCGTCCGAAGACCACTCTGTTCCATCGTCGCCAATGGATGCCTCATCCTCTGAATCGCTTTTGCGATCTTCCAAGTTGGAATCGTGTTCATATACCTCAGCCTCGCTCTCTTGTCGAGCCTGCTCATTCTTGATACTCTTCTCCATCAAAAGCCTTATGATGGCTGTGTCGCCACGAGAAGCAGCTAGATGCAGTGCTGTTTCGCCATTCGCTAGCCTGCTAGTCAAGCGAGCCCCATGATTAAGTAGAACTTGAACAACTTCGGGTGTAGAAGCCATCACAGCGAGATGCAGAGGGGCCCTTCCGGTGTGGTCACGCTTGTTTAGCTCAGGCCCCTCTTGCAAAAGCAAATCACGAACATCATCTACGTTCCCATCGATGATAGACTGGAAAAGACGTGCAGAGTTACCAGTATAAGCCATATCAGTCCAATCATGCTCTGTAAGAGGGTTGAACGAGCCAATCTGCTGTCTCCCAGGGTCGTCAGTTATAAAAGTAAGCTTACCTGAGATATAGATCTCAGCCTCCTTTTCAGCGACTTCTTTTTCCTCATCAGTTTGGGGAACTGGACATAACCCACAACAGTCTTCGACAACATCCTCAACACACCCGAAGAACACAGGATGCCGGTGAAGCGATACTGTTCGATCTCGTTGGTTCCACTCTGCGTTAAGGAGCAGATCCTGGCTATATGCCAATTTTTCAATGCGTTTAGCGTCGAACTTTCGGCCGTACGGCATGGAGAATGTGTGGTAGTCGCTAATGTCTTCTTCAAAACGCCAGTCTGCCACTTCATCGTCGTAGTCCTCTTTGATGTTTCCACGTAGGCCTTTGCGCTGACGAGAGACCTTACGTTTACCTCGTGCCTCGCGAAGCTTATTAAGGTATTCATCTCTCGCAGTCCCCGTAGGCAGTCTCTCCATGATCAGCAGCCTAGCCAGACCGAATGTGCGCTCGAGTCTCCTTTCGTAAATGGCTGCGTCAACCCGGGATCGGTCGAGTTCGGGCCAATAAACCTCGAAGTTACGGTGTGAGTACTTTGAGAGACGGTTTTCATAAGATGGAGAGCGCCGTGTGAGATCAATATGGTTGATCTGTGTAATGAAACTGCTGAGTGCACGAGGCGTAGCGTAGACCTGCTTGCCATCGTAGGCCACACCCGCGGCATCGATGTCAAATCCAGTGAGGATCTCACTAACAGACTTGTAGATTCGCAGGACAATCTCCAATTCAATCAGAGCCAGCCGCATACTAATGTGGTACTTGGGGTGCTTACCTGGATATGTCGGACTGGATACTGGCTCGCGATTGTAAGCGCGTACTTAGTCCTAACAACCGTCACATCTGAGTGCACGGCATCTTTTACAGCGCGTTCAATACTCTTGATCTTCTCAATCGCCTCGTCATGTGTAAGACCGTACAAGAAAAGATCGACATCAGAAGCTGGGCAGAACTGCAGAAGTGGTTAACGGCAGGCGCGTGGCAATGTGAGTCGAACCTAGCATTTCGGACCTTCTCATGGTAGTACTCTCGGAGCTTGCGGTTGGTGCCCTCATACTCTTTCGGGACAAGAACAAGCGTGTTAACAACGGAAGAACCGGCTGCAACAATATTATTCCAGTCGATACCTGTAAGAGAGAACTCGGAGAAGATGTTAAAGTTTTTAGAAAACACCTCCAGGTTGGTTACTATCGCAGGGGAGTTGTTGGGTCGACGTTTATCATCTGATAGAGGCATTATGTACTTGGACTTTTCCTCCTCGGACTCAGCAATAAGATTTCTTGCTCGCGTAACGATATATCTGGTGTCCCCAGTGAACAGAGGGATAACATTAAGGTAGGGATCGTCAAGTAAGGGATTTTGGCGATCTTGAGCATATACCGTTCGCAGGTAGGCTTCATATTTGCGATAAGGATCCAAGATATCAACTATAGGCACCTGAGGATGCTCAGCGATGTATTGAGGTAGCCCTGCTAGCGAGACAGGGAGCTCAGTACCAGCCTCAAAAGCCATGCTGTGCTGAGGTTTCTCTGTGCGTGGTAGGATAGAGGACGGCATAGAAGACGAATAAATAGAAAAGAGCGAAGTTAAAGCATCAGAATAACCGTGCTTTTTCTTTCACCAGATAAGAATGACTTTTAATTATATATACATCTTACTTTAGGCAGCTACCTGGAAAGCGAACATGGCGAGAACTTCTGAAATCGAGTTAACGTACTAGGCTATTTCCAGTTTGATTAAGCGAGAGCTGAAAAGTCGAGTCTGCCTTGCTTGTCTATCAATACCTTATTTAGAAAGAGACCGAGACGCATAGTTCCGCGTGCGGAATTAGCTATTGTCCTTATACTGGTTATCGCAGCCACTTAAAATATCACGCTGCAGGCATTCTCTCTTTTTTTTACTTTTGATATTTATTCTCCTGTTCTTAGTAGGCTTGATTCAGTACCATCTAACAAGGCAGTCTACCTGTGACAGTTAGGGGTTTCGAACAGGGAAACTAGTCTGTGCTAGGTTGTAATAAATCCACTGGATTTAAAACTGATTAATATTGCAATACTCAGCTATATTGCCTGAAATTTAAAAAAACATTATGTCCTGTTAGTTATTAATTAATATATTATTTTTAAAGTAATTTCTTCTAACTTTTTATTATAGCTATCTGAGTTTATTAAGGGTAATTAGTTTAGGTCCCTACTTTTATTAATACAATGTTATCTTATGTATATTTTCTATTTAATTTAGACCTAAATTTGCCTTGTAGCTTAGATAAGTCCTTGTCTTTATTAACGCGGTTTTATTTTGTACATATTTTCTATTTAATTCAGACCTGAATTTACCTCGTAGCTAAGGTAGATTGGAGCATGAATAGGGCACGGTTCAGCGCTCGATCAAGATTCGTTCCATGGCAGACGTCCACCTGCAGCAAAACGTCAACACGATAGAGAATCTCGCTACCGGCGACCAAACCGTCCAGTTCATGGCCTTAACAAATGTAATAGTGATAAGAGGGAGCAACCGCGGTTCTGGATGGGGGCAGAGGCAGTTTGGTGGGCACTATAGTGATGAGACGGTTCAACAGCTTGCACAAGATGCTTTCAGTATGTATTCTTCCACCTTCTATTGGCAATCAATGGTCTAGACATGGATCTTGCAGCAGCTGAAGAATTAGCTGCATACAGAAACGCTTCGGTGCAACCCGTTACCAGTATATTAACGCATGACGCGTAATATCTGAAAAGTCGCTTCGCCACTGCAGAATGACGCTTGAGATTCGTACCTTCTTTTTTTACTATTCTTCATAATCATAATTTATTGAGATACCTACGTCATAGCCTATGTGTCTATCATACCCCTAAGCCCGGGCGGTTACAAGGCCCCCCTAAAAGGGGGTTCAGTGGGTCAACCTGGGCTACATGCTTGACTGCTGCACCAAATCGCCTTTATCATCTTCAACTATCTGATGAAGCGAGACACCGACATCTGCGACTAACCGTTCCAGAAACTCTGGGAGCCTTAATGGGACCAAATCCTCAAGCTCCGTTGCAATGCTATTGCTGCCAGATGACGTGACTTTTTCGAGTTCTTTACCCACGGCCTTGATGATTTCAGGAGTGATCTTTTTGGATATATCTCGAACAATCTGGTGTAACTCGAATTAGTGACTTGTAGCAGTCGATTCAAGTGGTTTCTCCTTACGCGAGTTTTGATCTGTGGTTTGCAGCGCTTCTTCAACACAGCGAAGCGCTTGACCATCACATTCTTGTTCCTCGTCCACCCAAATTCTTTTCTCATCTCATCTTGAATGGCGGAATATCCAAGACCCTGGGCTTTGAGACTCATGAGAAGTTTGTCCTGCTCCTTGGTCCAGCCACCGTTGCCTGAAGGGGCACTCGCAATTGAATGTGTGGTAGGATCTCCTCCATCAACGTTTGGAGAGGTCCCGTTGGTATCAATTCCTAGGAGTGATGAGACTCGGTTGGTGGTGGTAGCATCATCGAGCGTCTCCATGACATTCGGTTGTACAGAAGACACGTATGTCCCTAACTGTTGACTGTAGTCTGCCACCTGTCCCAGGGCACCTGGGTGCTCAGTGGGAATGAGTACATTCAGGTTCAAGCCGTTCAAACGCTGATCATAGTTGAAGTCGACTTCAGCCATCATGTCTGAATCTACTCCAGCAACTGGGCC
The DNA here is from genome assembly GCA_013396035.1 of Fusarium pseudocircinatum. Classification (NCBI taxonomy): domain Eukaryota; kingdom Fungi; phylum Ascomycota; class Sordariomycetes; order Hypocreales; family Nectriaceae; genus Fusarium; species Fusarium pseudocircinatum. Next base: position 22,208 of record JAAOAS010000471.1, read on the forward strand.
GAAAAATTGAGGCCAGCCCGCGGACCCTGCCAGGGCGTTCGATTGCAGAGAAGGGATAGGGAGAGAAGGAGCCGAGTTCCACTCATTGCTACAACTAAGTGCAAACGGAGCCTGGTTGGCAGAGGGGTAGTCATCGCGCGGCATGGTGCTTAATCTTGAAGACTCAGATCAATGCGGCAGCAAAAGACGAAACTTGAGCAAATAGTTGTCGCATCTGCTTTTATTTATTGAAAAAGGATTTATCATGAAGTAGGCTATAGGTATAAAACTTTCATTGTTTTCCTGTCACTTCCCTGCACATAAGCAGGGCTAACTTGGCTAGCACCTGGGGGTTGAAAATCGGTTTCCTAGTGGGCTCGGTGCATGGCTTCAAGCTTGGTTCTGTTGCTGGCTGCACATGATTGGTTCGTTTTTGTGGTGCGCTGGCTGTGCCTCCGACATTGGGCTTATTTCAGACTCGACTGTACGCCTGGCTTCGAGCCCAGCTTTACGCCTAGGTCCGAGCCTGGTCTCATGCCCGACACAACGGGGACATCCCATTTGACGACAAACGTCACCGGCATAAGCGTGCGTGATTTTCAACCCTCCCTTTCTCGACGCATCAACATACAGCCAGCATGCCCATACGTCTCATGAAAAGAGATGGAGAGCATTTAAATAGGATGGTAAGGCCTCAGTTCACATCCCTAATCTTTAACTCGGGTTCGAGCTTCACTTTTAATACTCGAGCTTTCGACATAGACTGGTACCCCATCCTATTCTCCCTTTCGTGTTGGGCCGTGCCTCAGTATGAGCACCCAGACAGTGAGCAGCAGCTCACGATCAGAGGATACTGTAAGTTTCAGCACCCGTTATGGAGAACTTGTGCTAACTTGATCCTCCGCAGGCTATCCAGGCTTCTTTTAGAAATGCCACCCCATATATCATTCAGCTATTTCTGGCTGAGATCGAGAAACTAGAGGTTTCTGGAAATGCGTATGCTGATGAGGCCTATGTCGAAAGCCTGACTGAGCTGAAACATGCCGTTGAGCTGATACGCAAGCCCAGAGGCGACAAACAGCTGGCGAGGTTATAAAGCCAACAAGAGGTTAATACCTGAATGGTAACCTTCGAAAAGAACCATGGTGGATACAAATTTATATTATTGAGCTCAAGACTCGGAAACTGAAGGATATTGGGTGCATTGTGCGGGCTTGATGATGGGTTACATAGATTGAGGCTGACACATTAAACTCTTCCATAACTTGTCATTTGCCAACCAGTGTTTCATAATCCGTGAAAGACGGCTGCGGTCATGCCAAAATCTCCACCATCCGCCCACTGCTAATGTTGTCCATATCTCAGTCCTCTATCTGTGCCCGAGTCTGTAATTTTAGTCCTTTGGCATGAGCTTGATGGTTACGGTAATTAAAAGGACTGGCTATTGCCATGTACGATGCGGTTTCTTCTATATTATTCGAGATGAATCGAAAGGGGTTCCTCTTGAAAGATGAGGGTTCCAATCACCGAGATCGTCTCCAAGTTATCGGTACCCAGAACCTCACGTTTCAAAACGTCTCAAGGAGCTTATCTTATCTATAAACTTGATTGGGGGCTATTTAATGACTATGCTTAGCCTTAAGGATCTTTCCTTGGCGCACTTTTGATTCGCTAAGTAAGACTCTAGGTGATTTAATTGGCTAGTGCTATGGCGTTCTAGACCGCAATAGACTGACCTCTCAGTCCAAATTGAATAATAAACCTGGACAATAACGCTAGTGCCTGCGCTATTGGCACAGCTGAGGCTGCTTGTTACCAATAGTCCCAAGCCTTAAAAAGAAAACAAGCTCCTTTTTAAACATCTAAGAATTTTAAATATCCCTGATTTCTTCATTTTCCTTTTATTTTTGTTATTCCTTCACTGAGTCTTACCCTCGTCACTCTTTTCCACCGCGAAAATGCGTTTCGCTACTTTTCTGTCTCTGGGCCTTGGCGCCAATATCGCAATCGCAAGTGTATGCAAGCCTCGAAGTCGAACATCGAGTGACTCCAGTAGGTGAAACCTTGTTATGCAGCATCAAGTTATTTACTGATTTATGTTCAGGCAGTGAATCTACCGAGCTTGCGTCTGGAACCTCGACGGAATCAGTCGCTGTCTCTACTATAAGTATAGACATCGTGACAACGACTACAGCCTCCGTCGAATTGTCTATCAGTGCCACATCTACAGACGACGATAAAACTTCTACTGAGGCGACAGAGACGGCTACAACTGAAATCCTTACTACGACTGCCGAGACTACTGCAACTGCTGAGATCACGACATCTGCTGAAGCAACCACGACGTACGAGACTACCACCACCGAAGACACATTTGTGCCGATTCCCACCTTCAATATCAAGGCCCTAGGCTCAGATGTCGACGGCCAATTGCTGCGAGGCGATCCAGTCCAATACAACAACATCGGCTGGTACACGCCCTCTCCCCCAGTTCTGACTCTCTCTATCGACACCAGCACCAACTACGTACGAGAAATAAACACCGGGAAATACTTATGCGTTTCATTCGGAGGCCATGGTTTCCCAAACTCAAATACACTCTGCAACCCCGATAGTCACTCAAGTGGAGAAGTACCCCTCACATGCGAACAGACTCGCGACCGGAAGCTCAAGTGCTCTGCACCAGCTGGTCAATGCGACTACGACGAGATCTCGGATACTAGCTATTGCTATACGGTTCCTGGTACCTGGGATAAGTTCAATGTGATCACTGGTAGAATCATCAACACTCCTGCTCTTGTCATGGTATCTAGTAGCGATCCTTCCACGCCCAGTGATATGAAAGCCGTCGAGCTTCAACTCGTTCCCTATGCGGATTAGTTTCTATCGCACCTGACTGGCAACAAACCTTCACTTCTCCTCAACTCATTTAAAAGAGTTGTTTTCTATTTAATTGTGTAATTTACATAAATCTGGTCTGCATTACATGCAGGGCGACATCATTTAAGCCAGAAAGAAAACATAGAAAGAATGTATCTAATAAGCCATACGAATATGATATCCAGAATAATTCAAACCTCAAACCTCAGTATTCCCTATCAGTTGAAATGGCAAGCCTAGGTTAAGCATAAGGTCGAGCTTGTTTCGGTGCATACCAGCGGATGTTCCGCGCCTACTAGTAAAGTCCAGCCAGCCTCTTTCAAGCTTATACAGCCACATTTCTGCAAGCGCGCTGTACAATGGTATGAGATGAACGCTTTGGGAAGAACGTGGCGCAGGGGTTAAGTTCTCTGTGGTGATTTAAGCGAAGGAGCATTTGTTCGTCAAGATCCAGACCTCATTTAGTAACGCAAGCATAACGCCTTTTGTTTCCAAGTTCTCCTTGGCTGATCAGCTAACGCCAGACCTAGCATCTCAGATATGCAAAACAAATAGTTTCAGAGATGTCGGTGAGGGAAATACGCTGTTGAGTATTCAGCCTTCTAGATAAATAAAGACCATCCTGCCCCATTCATCCACTTCTGTGCCGCAACAGAACTGGCAACGATCGCAACACTTCGCTGGCAGACAAGATGAGGTTACAAACTCTTTTTCCTCAGCTGCTTCCTTGGTTTCTCCTTGGAGAGGTAGCCTTTGCACAGAATACTCTGCAACAGACATGCGCAGGCTTGAAGAACTTGTCAACCTGCAAGTTCGAGTTCTCTGTGCCTTATGGTGTCAACGTTACCATGAAGACAGTCCCTGATAAAAAGGTACCCAACCAGACCATCTTAACAACCAAGGGCTCGCTAATCTTCTGGCTTTAGTACGACGAGTGCAAGTCCAAGGAGAAATACAAAAAGCCTTGTCCCACTCCTCAAAAGCCGAAGCTCATGTGCGATGCATTGAGATGTGTTCCAGGTAGGGCTTCCCATGGCCAGTAGACGTACCCACTAATGCTGAGAAGGTTGGGTTGATACAACCAAGCAAGTCATCACAGGCTTGGAAATTCTCACCAAGAAGGTCAACCTCTGCGAAACTGTGCGAAAAATCTTGGGACAGCCCCAGGGCGACAACTTCATTCAATCCTCCAATGCAATCTGCCAATGCTTCCCCCGCATTAGTAAATTGAGTGCAACATCAGGCTTCAAGTCGTTCGAGAAGGGAGTTTTATCGCCCGCAGATTTGAAGGATGTTGATCAAGTTGTGGGGGTCCAAAAAGTAAGCTTCCCCAATTTCAATACCTAGATATTTATTAATCTGTATTTGCTGGTAGTGCATGAATGAGTCGGGCTTCCAGACATTTAATGACCGGGATAAAGTCAAAAAGACCCTCGAGTCCAAGGCAAAACCCAAAGTGTTTATCATCGAGGGTCCGGAGGTATGTTCAATGTGCATCAGCTTCTCAGTGATTCCATCGCTCTAACAGACTTACAGATCAACGAAGACAGATATTCCAAGCTTATGGCTATAAGCAAGTCCTGTAAACCAGGGTCCTTCTGTACCGGCATGCAGATCCAAGAGACCATTCAAAACCTTTTCACCCCATACATGGCCGAGATCGCCCGGCAGTTCCGAGAGGCGCTCTTCCTTCCGTGGGTTCCTTTTCTCCAAAACCTACTGCTTATATCCAACGACTTTAACACGGCGTCTCAAAATCTCGGGTCGCCTTTCCTCGGCTTCCGGTCCAGGTATACATATGCTACACAAGTCGCTTGTGTTGAGCTCGGCAGCTGTGATGGACCTGCAGTGTCCTCTTTATTCAAGCAAGGTAGGCTTAGCAGAGTTCAGCCACCATGCATAGTAGCTAACCGTCTTATAGTCGGGGACATAATCAACAACACTGAATTTATTTATGTTATGAGCGTCCCGGAAACATCGAAAAACCTTCTTACAACATACATTAAGGAGGCACAGGATGCTAACGAACTCGCTGAAGAACTCCCAGACGAGCAGGCAAGTGCTGATCTGTTCAGAGGAGGCGAAATTCAGACTGTTCAAGATCTTTTCAAATTCGTGCCCATCGTTGACCGTACATTCCTCCTACAAAGGAAGATAGGATGGGAAGTTGACTTTTTCACGGACTACACGGCCGAAAATCGAGAGCTTGTTACCTCGACATACAACTCACTGAAAGCTGTGTCCGATTCAAGTTCCGATGCCATAGCAACAGAGCTCAACATCAAAGAACGCCCCGAAAACGACAACTTGCTGCAGCAGATAATCATGATGAAGAATGTCATGAAGGGTAATGTTCAAGGACATCTTTATACCATGAAGACAGCTTTTGAGCGATACGATGACTCAATCGCCAAGTCGTCATTTGGTCCTGGAAAGTCTGGCGTTGTCATGGAGCCGAGTGCCATTAGCTACCAGCGATGGACCAAGATCCCCAAGATGGCCATGCCTTGCTCGAAGCAAACCACTAAGACCTTCAACAAGTCGGGATTCACGAAGACCTTTTCGTTCACGGAGTATTCAAAGTGCATGGTTGAGGGCGCAACTGCATATTACCCCAAGCTTCAGATCCCTTACATTCGGTTGACCTTGTAGGTATCGAAGCATGTGGTTCCGTAGCTGCTGAAGGTTAGCTACATGCAGAGCCCGCTACAAGTATTCCAAGATTAATGTCAAATATCTGCTTCACCATCGAGTCAATACACTTTAGCTTCAAAGAATTTCAGGTATTATCATGAGGATTCGATTGCTATGCGGCTGGGTGCTCGTGCAATAGATCAATGATGTAAAATAACCTCAACTGGCCAATTGAGAAGATCGTCCCACGGGGAACCCTTGACCTTCTCCACAATCGCAGTGATCAAGGTCTCTGCCCAGTTCTCAAAGAACCAATACTCTGTTTCGCCCCAGTACAGTAGAATATCGTAGTACGCCAAAATGATAAGAGCCAGCGGGTGTCCCGACACAGCCAGGTCCAAGAAATCTCGCGACACAGACATGGGCCATGAGAAGATGACCCTCAGCTCTGGCGGTGATACTTTGTACAGATTCGAAAACGCGTCGTCGACGCAACCGGTGATGGATACGACGGCGGAAGTCAGCACGGTTCTCGACTGGTCTTCCATCGAGTCAGATGCTATGCGCCGTGCAAGCTCGGGTAATCTGGCGTGAAGACCACGAAGAAGGTAACTATTGACGTGCGGATGCGGTGTTTCGCAGAAAAGCTCTTTCAGAGGACCGTTTCTGAGATCTGCGGCTCCTGGTGAATGAAGAACGGCCTCCATGCCGTTGACGAGGGAAAAGATCTCCATGAGACTCTGAACAGGTTGGGAGCACCCATGGCTTCGGAAGTCGTCGCAGTTTGGAAATGCCGCGAATTTATTGACTACTATAAATGTCGTGCTGGCGTATAAGGCGTGACAGTTTGATGAGGTGACTGGTTCGGAGAGTGCTTCTCTCAGTCCGCGTAGAGAAGCATTTTGATGTTTCGATGCTTGCAGGAGGTAGTAGTGTCTCTTTTCGGGATGGAGGTGAGCGAGGTGATAGCCTGAAAAGGCCAGTATTTGTCGAAGAAACCACGGATATCCTAAAGCGACTTGGGGTACTGATTGTTGAAAGGTCGGGATGGTTCTCTCGTTGAAGACCATGGTTTTGTACGTGACGGTAGTGTAGTGAAGCATGAGCTCGGCGGTAGAAACCCAGCAGTCGGGTTCATCGAGAGGACTTGAAAATAAAGAGCCGGACAATAGAGATGCTGGACTTCCAGCTGGGAGGCTGTGGCTGGGCGTTTGAAGGGAACGATTGGTCAGAGGTTTTTGTTCTTGGTAGTCATCCGACTTGACGAGCTCCAAGCTACATCGGACTCTGTGTCTGACGCATGCGGAACAGGGGACTTCTTCGTCACACTACTACTTAGTTAGACAGGTGTCACTAGTCATGAGTTGCGACCCTATTTGCATACCTTGACTCGTCGCTTCTTGCAACGTGTGCAGCCATTTCGGGACTTTTTGTACCCCACGCGAGTGGATTTGGCCTGGTCCGTCTCCCCGTCCATCGGAAAAGACGATCTTGGGACGCGCAAGGCAGTAAAGGGACAGTGGAGGGTTGACTCTGGAAGAAGTGGGATCTCGCACTCGTTCCGAGTATATTTGGGGAAATTCTGCGGTTCTGGTGAACGGGGAGTTTGGTTTGATTACCAGAGAAAATCGGATGGTTTGTCTGCCCGATCCCGAGCTTATGACGAATGCGAACGCGAAGCCGAGGTCAGACTGTCCAATAGAAGTTCATAACCTGAGAGAATTATGGGGAGATTAAATGCTGACAGGGAGCGTCATTATTGGCAATTTATTGTTTCTATTTTAACTTCACACGCGACAACATGGTACTGTTCATGTGAAGCACTCATATATTCACAGCTGCCTTAACTTCTATATACACAAGAAATATGTTCACTGAATTTCATCCATTCTCACCAAATCACATCGCTTAGTAGAGCGATCGTCGTCGAAAGTCCATGGGAACACGAGCAGCGCGACGGCGACGAAGACCTCGCTTGCACTTGGCTCCAGGGGTAGGAACGGGCGTGGGAGCAGAGCTGATGGGCTCAGGGACAGTAGAGTTACTACCACCGACCTTGAGGGCGGCAATCTTCTCGGCTGCGTGCTCGGCAGCGACCATGATGATAGCCTGAGTGTTGCCGGTGGGAAGATCAGGGTGCATGGAGGCGTCGACGACGAAGAGGTTGTCGGTGCCGTAGACCTTGGTGTTGAGATCGACGACAGCGCTGCCATTGGCCTTTCGGCCATCATCAACGCCCATCTTGGCGCTGCCCATCCAGTGATCGCCGCTGATCATCTTGGTAGCCAGGATATCATCGACGGTGGCACCGGGGGTGATGTAAGAGAGTGTAGAGTTGCTGCCGCTGGTGAGGTCAAGCCAGTACTGAACGAAGTCGGCCATGGCCTTGCGATCCTCCTGGTCGATCAACCAGGGCTTGGTATTAAGGACGGTGTTTCCACCAGCGGTGATACCAAGCTCGCCGACGGTGCTGGTACCGTGGGTCAAGAATGTGCGGACAGTGATGATACCGTCGGCCATGGCACTAGCAGTACCCTGGAGGTATCGAACGCGGCCGTCAGCGCCCTTGGCAGATGTCCAGAGGTGCATGCGCTGAGCAGCCTGGGTAATGGGGCCGGAACCCTGGTAGTAAAGCTCCAAGTCAGACTTGACGGGGTCAGTAGCGATGTTGTTGAACTTGTAAGCGGTAAAGTTGCTCTTGGTCTTGAACTGAAGCATGACCTGAGCGTGATCCTGGAGATGGTGTCCAACGGGGAGGTCGATGAAGTCAGAAGCCGCAGGGAGAGTGACACCAGTCTTGGAAGCACCCTGCTTGACGATGGCGAGAGCATCAGACTTGCCGATACCAGCGTTCCAGAGAAGACGAGGAGTCGACATGGCACCAGCAGCGAGGACGACTTTACCGCCAGCCTTGACGTTGATGATCTGCTTGCTGCCGTTGGCGCCTTGGGTCAAAACACCAGTGATCTTGCTGCCGGTTCGAATGGGCTGGATTACCTTTGTCTCGAGCTTGAGAGTAAAGTTGGGAAGGTTCTTGGCGAAGGGCATGTAAGTGCGAGCAGGACCAGCACGCATATTGTTCTTGATAGACCATGAAGGACGAGAGTACACAAGGTGCTTCTCGTTAGGCTCCTGGATGGAGTCAACCTCCTTCCAGCCCTTGGCGCTCAAGTATCCAGAGAGGATAGTGTAAGTCCGATCATCGTAGTACTTTCCATCATCAGAGGGAGAAGTAGTACCAGGGTTGCGCTCGTACAGACGATCAGCGGCCTTGGAGAGGTCAGACCAGCTCCAGCCCTTAGGCCAGCGCTGGAAATCGCGCTCAGGAGGATGAATGAAGTTGAGGCCGTTGATGGAGCTTGATCCGCCGAGGAGACAGCCAGCGGTGGAGGCGGTGTCACTGCAGAACTTGGTGCCAGACATGCTGGTCATGCTGCTGCCGAGAGCGGGGATGTCGTAGGGTGTGAGGGTGTTGTTCCATGGGAGGGCTTGGGCAGCGTTGCCGAGAGCGACGGTGTTGGCTGGGCCGCGCTCAATGAGGAGAACACTGGCGCCAAATTCGGCGAGACGCTCTGCGGCGATGATACCAGCGGGACCACCGCCGACGACGATGACATCGTAGGTAACGTTGGAGGTAGTGGGAGGAAGAGTGGTGGAGTTTCCAGGCACGGGTGTGCCTGTTCCAGGAGCAGGAGTAGTCTCTTTCGCCATAGCAGCCCAGGTAGCATACTTGGCAGAAGCAGCCTTCTTGATATCAAGACCGAACTGTCCAAAGCCAGCGCCATGGTAGTTCAGCGCGCTCTCGGGATCAGAAGGTGTATCGACATCGATAGTTGACCACGCATATCCCAGAACAGGAGACTCGCCAGTCAACGAAGTAGTCTCCTTAACAACACATCCCTCACACAGGAAAGTATACGACACATGAGTGCTGTTGACAAAGGTACCCTCAGGAATAGGCGTAGCCTTAACGGTAGAGTTGGTGTAAACATCCGGATTAGCGTACGAGTTCGCCATGCGAAAGCTCGTAACAATATCATCGCCATTTGGCCACGCTACAAAGAGCATGCCGCCAACCATGCCGCCTCTGAAAGAAATACCACCCCATCCCTCCTTCTCACGAGGAAACACCATCTGCGCGATGAGATCTTTACCCAGAGTTTCGGGGACAGCGATACCAAGACTGTAGCCATCGTCGACGAAGCGCTGGAAGTCAATGCCCGTCTTGGGGTCAGTGTAGGCGGAGGATCGAAGGCCTTGGGCGGAGGCGAGGCCGAGAAGGCCTGCCACGCTGGAGAGTGTGAAGCGCATAGTGAAGAATGAAAGAATGATTCAAGAGAGTGAGTATAGACCACCAGGGTCTAGTTCAAAGAATGGAATGTACCGCGAGCGGTAGAAATGAAAGAAACACCGTACTGGCGGTGGGATAGAAAGAAAGGCAGCGACAAAGAGCGTAGCTTGAACAGAATCACTTTACAGCGAACATTGAGATCCTATATATCTCTTTTACACGCGATGATCAGCGGGGTCTGATGCAATACGCCTAAATGTCCGGTGAACATGAACATACGTACACCAACCGGGAAAATTTCCTTCAAGAGCAAGGAACTTCTACAAGGGTACTCTGACCTCAGACCTTGTGCGTTACAAAACCTGCAAGTGAAGTCATCTATCAACATTTGTTCCTTCAGTGGATCTAGAATGTTGGAAATGATCCCTGCAAAAGGAAGCGCTTAACGGAAAGGGATGGTGGTGTTTCAAATGTCGAGGCTGCTATTGGCGGGGTATTTAATCTTTTGCGAAAAGTGCTCGTTTCGTTTCATGGGGGCTTATTAAGGGGTGAGGCTCTTTCATGCTTGTGAGGAATTGAAATGGTAGGGATTTTATTGGGTGGGATTGGTGAGCGTGTTTAGAATTGATTGATAGAAGCTGGTGATAAACCAGTTTCTGGGTCTTGTCAGCTCTTGGTGTACCAGAACTACGGCACCTTTCTCATCTAGCATTTCATTTAAAGTAAAAGTGTAATGCAAGTCTCGACTTTATCTCTTTTGAGTACCTTCCAGTGCTATGCTCCATCTACTCATTAGTGTGATTAATTTGAATTATGACTTCGGTGTCCCCATGGAGTCTCCATCACTATTAGCGACGTGGGTCAAGACTAGACGAAAATAAGCTTTCTGGTTCGGAAGCTATCTCCTGATCATGACGGCCCCGTTGATAGCGAGCTCGGACAAACCTGACAGTATAGTGGGCTGCTCGCGGTACCTGAAACCATTGTCGATCGTTGCCTTCTTATAACTTATCGCCAGTATCGAGGTGATAACTGATAAGAAAGGGTGTGCTACCATGATGCCTTATCGAGAAAAGACTCTTGGAAAAGTGAATGACTCTAGGGTAAGCTGTCATTCATGAGAGTCGCATAAAGAGGCATGCGATTTATAATAGAAGCTTGCTGTTTCTTTACTGCTTTTATACTACTTAAATTTACTGGCGTCAATACAGACCCGGCGAGCGCCTCCGCATACGGCTTTGAGTCACGAGTAGACAGCCAATCGAGTACGGATTTATTAGAGAACTGGAGATCTGCGGAAGCTAATAGCGACATATCAAGTCATGTCATGGGCACTTCTGGTGCGCTCGCCTTTGACGATGTATTTGATACTGGGTTTCTGGACCCCTACGCAGATCCGGAGCTAATATTTAATAGCCTAGAAAACCCAAACTACCTGGCTTATATTTAAATAAAGCTCCAATAAGGAGTTGTTACACTTAAGGGTATTTTCTAATAGTCTCGGGTCTATTAACGGTTTACTGGTGTTTATATTTAATAAACTTAGAGAGCCTCAGTAACCTAGGTTTAGACACGGATTTTATATATTGGCTATTGCTTTGGATAAGGCTTAGAATTATATTTTTAAGATATTCTTGTCTATCACAAAACTATCTATTCTGATTATATTCTTAACAGTGGCAGGTTCCTTCACAACAAGGCTTACTAACAGCATTGACAGTCAATTGCCCGTTCGCCACGTTATTTCCTGGTTGTGTAGGAACACTTCCACAAAGCTTGCAACCGTGATCAATAATCTCCTGCATGTAATGAAAAGCATCGTTGGCTGTTCCAGAAGCGCCGCTCTGGAAGAATGCACATATGCTGCCTGCGTCACCTGATGTGCAAGCGACTTGGGCTAAAATTTCGGTCATTAACAAACATTGGTGAAGTTTGTTTGGTTTAAGGATAACTCACCACCATCACCAAAGAACTTATCGCCCTGACCATCGGCAATCATGTTGCCTATCTGATCTTGAATGTTCTGGATACTGGGACCGAAAGAGAGGTTGCATAAGCCGCTGCCACGGCAATTGATGCCCAGGCCAGCAACAGTGGTTGCAAATAGGACAATTGAGGATGAGAAACGCATGATGAGTGAGTTGAGAATGATTTCAAGTGGTGGGTGTTGTTGATTGCAGACAAGGTATCTTGAAGCTGGTGAGCATAAACCAGTTTAACATAGAGAATGAAGACTACTTATACCTCTTTGGAGAAGAGGACTAAGGGTCGAGTTATCGCCTTACCAGCTTTGTTCACTGTCGATCTTATGCTCATAAGGTCAGTGCAACAACTTTCGCCCGCGAAGGTCGGTCATTTGATCCTGAACAACTACGTTGTATGCCCGCAAGTGGTCCTCGAGCACCAGAAAGTGACGATACATAACACTAGTGATGCACTTTTGTTTTCCTTGTCGCAAGGTCATAAGCTTCACGTAGAGACTATAGCAGATACGTGATTGGAACAAGTTGTCTCGATCGCCAAGTAAGAGCTCGAAAGGGAAACCCGAATCAAGGTAACTTAATGCTCGGCCTGGAATGGACCTCGTAAAAACGGTATATGTCTCTGTATGTCTTTTCAGTTGCTGCATTGCCGATCATTCAGACGAATTTCCCTTTTAGGGTCCTTTGAATGGGCCGATGTCCCGAAGTCCTCAGCTGACGTCAAGCTGAGATTCAGGCTCGCGGGGGAAAACACGCATTTCTCCTTTCAGCAATGGTCTCAAGGCAGGGTAATGGAGCCGTGGTTCGCGGGGCAAGAGCCGACTGGTGATCGACAGAAAAATACGATTACCGATATCTGAAGTCCATATACGAGGCTTAGGTCGGATAACGGGCCAGCTCGGATGCCCGGATGCTAGCGTCGAAGTCTAGGGTCTGGAGACAGAGCGGCCGCCTTATATCTCGAGAAAATGATGTCATATACGCTTTTCTAAGCTATCAGTGTCATATCCAAGACTAGCTACAAGCTATAGAATAAACAAGTATTAAACAGCAATACATACATTTAATTATAACTTAAAACATTAACTACTACTAGTAGTATCTTTTAGCCACTTAATATGAGAATCTACATTAAGATACTAGAGTAGTAATAGAGTGTATATTTATATAGTAATTATTATCTAACAATCTCCCTCACTTTTAGTTTGTCTAACATAGTTATCTTTCTACTTTCCATCCTCTTCATTTTTGCCAGGTTTTGTTTTAACCGTTCCTCATTTCTTACTACCGT
>JAAOAS010000473.1:0-81851 GCA_013396035.1 Fusarium pseudocircinatum
CTGTTAGGTTATTTATTAACATACTTAATATAATATCTAAGTACTCAAGTATCTGTATATGAAATAATTATCTTAGCCTAGTCAAGGCTATATAGTCCTTATTAGGGGGGTCCGGGCTATCATCTTGCTACCTAATTGAGCTTTGACGGCGGCAGCGCTTAGCCGCGCCTAACGAAGCGCCAAACTTTTCCATCCACCATGAGATCACGAACACAGCTCTACCCGAGTTTCAGCATCCCCACGTCACGCCTAATAACCGACGGCACAACGACATCTTTTCAATCTCCACTCCAAACCTCGAATTGACTTTTTTCCCTACCCAAACCTCAATTGGCTACAAACATCGATTCACCTTCATCATGGCTTCTCCGCTCAAGACCTCCGTCTTGCGCATGCCGCTAACAGGTCTCGTGCGCTCATCACAAAAAGCTTCATTCTCTACCCTCCGCCCAGCATCATGTCTCTCAGCATCGCCGTTCCGACCTCAATGCTTCACACCCGTCATCGCAAAGACCTTATCCCGCACCTACGCCGATAAGCCGCAGTCCACCACCACCACCGAACTCCCCCCGCTCGACTGGAACAGCTTCTTCAAGCTGCGAGTTTCGCGCCGACGATACCAGCTCTTGTTCTCCATCACCAATGGACTGTTTGCTGGAGGTGCGGGCGCCGTTTTTCTCTCGACGGGTCTGGCGGAACCGATCATCTCGCAAATCCCTCTCGATCCGTTTATGACGCTGGGACTTATGACGCTCGCGTTCTCGGGTCTTGGGTGGTTGAGCGGTCCTAGTGTTGGAAACCAGGTGTTTTACCTCTTGAATCGCCAGTGGAAGAAGCAGATGACGCAGAAGGAGGCTCAGTTCTTTGAGCGCATCAAGAAGCATCGGGTTGACCCCACCAACTCGAGCGCCAGCAACCCTGGTAAGTTTTTCATCTCGCTAGCTTCAAGTGCCGATCAAGTAAGTCAGTCACTAACTACGAAACAGTTCCCGACTTCTACGGCGAAAAGATCTCTAGTGTTTCTGGATATCGCCAATGGCTAAAAGACCAAAAGGCATTCAACAAAAAGAAGACTGCCAACTTTGTGTAAACGAAAAAGAAAGAAACGAAAAAATATCTCACATGAGTCTCTGTTGACTTGAGCAAAATGTTATTTGTAACGGCGCAGCTGATGGGCAGGAATGGCCTGTCCTTGGTGTGCTCGGGTTAACACGGGCATTGTATGTTGTATGTATGTATCATAAAATCTCTCATCCAATACGACTATCCCCATTTCCTCTTTTAGCCGGCATCTCTTTCGTCAGTCTATATAAAAGGTACAGATGGATCAACATTGTCCTTCCATGACTTGATACCACCCAGAATATCACCGATAAATCTCTCTCCGTTGTTCCCTAATCCCAGGTCTTTGAGTTTCTGTGCCGCAATTTGCGAATCGTTGCCGACTCGGCAGACGACGTATATGGGGGTCGAATGAGGCAGATCGGTCGGCCATCCTTCTGGTGTAGCTTCACCTCGAGCGCTCATGAAGCGACTGATAGGGATGTTGACTGAACCTGAGATATTGCAGAGATCGAAATGTTCCTTCTCTCGGACATCCACAAGCAGCATGTCCTTTTTGTCTGACTTGGAGAGCTCATCATACTCCTTCGCTGTGACTCGCTCCTCGGGCTGGAGTAATTGAACAGGCTGCTTAACACCACAAAACTGGACATAGTCCATTGAGTTCTTCAGCTCACTCAAAGTCAATCGATTCTCATCACCACAAGCTAAGCAAGTCTTTCTTCTACCCCTCATCCTCACAGATCGGAAAGGGGTATCAGACATGCCACTGAAAAGTAAAAGCATCGGTGTCTTGGCGTCTCCATGTATCTCGAGGTCACCTCTTGAAATCAACTTGATGGCCTCCAGCGCCTGTAAGACACCCATTGTACCAACAATAGGTCCAATGATTCCACCCTCACCGCATCCAACCACGCTATCTGGTGGCGGCGGAGTAGGGAATACGCAACGATAACAAGGGCCTTTCCCAGGAGGATTGTTTAGAACGATTAGTTGGCCTGAAGTTTGGAATGCAGATGCTGAAACAAGAGGCTTCGAGAGAAGAACGCAGATATCTGAGATGAGATAGCGAGATGTAGGATGATCAGTACAATCAAGGACTAAATCATAGCCCGATACAATGTCCTCAGCGTTCTGCGGTGTAAGATGTGTGTTGTGCGCATTGTACGTTATCGTCGGGTTAAGGCTTCGGATGTTAGTCAAGGCTTCTTGGTAGAGCATGGGGTCTCACTCTTTGAGATACGTAATCGCACTCTGAACCTTGCTCATACCAACACGGCCAGTCGAATGCGCAACTTGACGATGTAAATTCGAAACCTCAACTTCATCACCATCAACAAGACCGATCGTCCCAATACCTGAACCAGCGAGGTATGCAGCAGCAGGACATCCCAGACCTCCCGCTCCAACAAGCAGGACCTTGGCCTTTCTCAGATGCAGTTGACCTATTCTCCAATCAATACCTTAATCTTGAGCATTTGAAGGGCTACTGACCTTGAAGTCCAAAGTTGGGTACAATCATCTGTCTACTATACCTCTCATATTCGTGGTTATCTAGTGGCCATTTCCACGCTTCTTTAGATTCACGTGCTTGTGACTCTGCGGCTGCGAGTTGAGAGCGTAGATCTGCGAGTTCGACTTCTCGCTTTGCGACTTCTCTTCGAAGATTATCGATTTCTTCCATTGTTATTGCATGAGAGTGAGTAAGATGTGAGAAGTAGTGTGAAAGTTAAAAGTCACGAGAGGATCAGCTTAGAACGGAGATATTGAGTTGAACCCCACTACGGAATGATAGCATGAGCAGTTCTAGTATTTCTATCCATAAAAGATTGCAGATTGTGAGTTGATATGATAGCCAAATAAAAGGCTCGATATCTGATTCTTAGTCATATTCTCAATACTTACTTCACTGACTACCTACAAGTCGTTGTATCGACCTGGCAGCCTGGTCATCAAGCCGTTGACTGCCCCTCCACGCTGTATCTCGGTGTGCCCCACCACCTCAGTGAGCCACCCTCACCGAAAATGTTTCTCCAGTATCTTCACCTACACCTTCAATTCCACACTCAAATCCACCATCTTCAAACCCCCCAACCACAACCCAAAATGGTACGTCCCCTCTCCCCTACCCTCCCAAAAACTAACCCCTTAACAAACCCCAGGCTCCTCAACCCCCAGGTCTCAAAAAGCCCTCCGCGCGCACCCTCCGCCACCAACGAGTAACAGGCCAAATCCACCCCCAAGCCCCCCAAAAAGTCTTCCGCGACGACGCCGCAGTAACAGACTCCTTCCTCTCCAGCAAGCGCGACAAGCGCCTCATCAAGCACTCCTCCTTCGTATCCCGCATCCAATCAGCACGTATCTCCAAATCCACAAAGCGGCGACGACCGTCGAAGAAACTAGCTGCGAATCTAGAGAGTCTAGCTGATGCGCTGCCGGAGCTGGAGGAGGGCGCGGAGGTTGAGCAGGGGAAAGTTAGGCATAAGAGCTTGAAGAGTAAGAAGGGTGCGCTGAAGAGGAAGGAGAGGGTTGTTAAGGGCGAGATGGAGAGGTTTGGGGTTAGTATGGCGAGGTTGACGCAGCAGGATAGTGTGCCTGCGCAGAAGGTTGAGACGGAGGAGAAGAGTGCGCCGGCGCCGACTGCGAATCGGTGGGCGGCGTTGAGGGGGTATATCTCTTCGACGATGGAGCAGAATCCTGCCTTTGCTGAGAAGAACTAAGGAGAGAGGATCTAAGATACCAAAGATGAAGATCGAGTCCGTATGTGACGTTACAAAGGAGGGCAGATGCAATCTTTACAAAATTTTGCTCAGGCGTATGGAGTTGGAATCATATACTTCAATCACAGGGCGAGGATGGGTAATAAAACTTATAACCTTGATCCTGAATGGCAAAAAGATTTATGTACATTGGCATGAGCTTAGAGAGCTCTGTGATGAGTTTATCATGGCACCCTCCATAAACTTCTAGTCTTCATGCTCACTATAAGAGGCTTACACAATACTTCACAGATACAACACTCATCATGTTTATAAACGTACAATTGTTCTTCATAAGCTGTGCTAATGCGCGCATGTCTTTTTTTCCATATCCTACCAAACGCCTTCATCGCTAACTCGCATTACTTTGATGTCTGGGAGTATCATTAAAACAACAAACGCACGCATGGGCATCTTTCTCTGTTACATGATAACCACATCCCTCTTACTGCTCCACGCTAACCACCAACGCCAAGATAAAAAAGGATACAGGGTGAAATAGAAAGAACAAAATGAGATAACAGAAAAACAAGACTGATCGACCGTGACGCATCCGTCGTAAAATTTCATTTCATTACAGTGGTGGAACAAGTGCATCATTGATTTTTCTTGATCGCACTTTGAGGTGAAACAGCTGTTGTGCTGGAAGACCGCTTGCCCCGGACTTTGACGGGGGTGGGAGGACTTGTTTGAATCCTGGGCTCTTTGGAGACTCGATCGGACTTGCTTGTTCGTGAACCAAGAGGAGGTGAATCCTTGGAAGACCGGATTGGGTTCGGGTTTGTGCGCACACGGTTTCTCATTCCTCTCCAAGGAGGTTGATCAACAAGTCTGGTAGGAGAACCCTTGGGTTTAGTGCCTGGCCCTTTGGTGACTGGGCCCTTGGCGATTGAACCCTTGCCGCTTTGGTTGACTGGTGACTTCTTCGCCTCTTGAGAACGGGCAGATGAACGGCGTGGTGACCGAGGTGGTGACTCCGAGGGCTGCCGGGCGTTACGCGCCTTTGCCACCTGAGCTTCCCTTAATTGTCTGATGAGTTCCTCGAATTCTTCGCAAGAGCCGTAGCAGTCCGTTCTCTATTCGATCCGCGGCGGTGTCTTGTTCGAAAATGGGCTGGCGCTTCTCCTATCTTGATTATTAGATACGCCATTCAAAGGGAGAGGAGGCAAATATTAGGGGCACTCACGATCGCCTGCGCTCGCCCTCCTTGCGGAGGTTTTCGATAATTCGCATCATCTCTTTGCGGCCACCATAGCTGTCGACCATCTTACCACCCATGCTCATCGACACCTTCTCGCGGGCATTAGCGCAGAGAAGGCGCTTGACGAGGAGGTGGCGCATCAACAAGCAGACAAAGACACCACAGTCGCTGCCATTCTCCTGCTGGGGGCAGTCCTCGAGGTTGATAAATCGAAGAGGCCGTCCGAGGATATTGGCAAGCTTGCGAGTTGCAACATTGGCCTCGGAGTAGTTGGCACCGCCGAGGGAGTCGTAGTGGAAAGCGACACCATCGAGTGTCGAGACGAGGAGGAGTGACCAATGGCTACCACCCTCAGCGACGCTCACATTACGATTGTCGTTGATAGGTAGGAAGATATGGGTGACCTTGGAGAAATCGGGAAGGGCGGACTGGACTGATCGGAGGTCGGGCTCTTTCATGAGTAAAAATGTCATGCTAGGACGGAGCAAAACGATACGAGCTTGAGGATACTTGGGAAGTGTTTCGCGCTCCAGATATTCCTCCCAGAAAGCAATATTGTTATCTGTTAACCAGTCGTGCTTGAGCGCCTTGATATCCTCAGCTGTCAAGAGGACATCGTAGTAGCTGAGGTAGGGTTTCTCGGGGGCAAGCTATGTAAGTTGTTAGCGTCAACGCCACTAGACAAGTCGCATTCCACGATAAACTCTACCAAAAGCGCATCTCAGAGATAGGCGCATTGGATCGATACCTAGACAGGCATGCACGGAGATGCGGGGTTACAGTTACATACCGAATCGCCAAAGTGGCGGGCCATCCTCTGACGAAACGGCATCTTGTGTTGCTTGGATGTCGAGGATGAGGTAGAAGTAGAAGAGGTCGACGAACGAGGAGAGATTTCAGGAGAATACGACGTCGAGTCTGCGGGTGTGATCTCGTAGTCGGAATTGGCGGTTAAGGTTGAGTCCGAGGTGTCAGCCGAGCTTGAGCTGCCTGGACGTCGTGATCGGCGGCTCCGAAAGTTAAGAAGACCGTGCAGACGGCTGTATAAGGCAAGAATGTTAGAAGACAGTTGGTAAAAAGACGGATGCACAAGGAGTGATAATGCGCTGAGGATTGAGATGTAGTAGTCTGTAAAAGATGAGAGTGTAAAAGGATGAAGAAGTAGAACAGATGGAAGTAATCTGAGCTGAAGCACAAGAACAGATGCACCAAGTGGTAGTGTAAGTGACTGACGGGAACAATAGGCAAAAGACGACAGAGGAAGCGGGGTTACAGTGGGAGACTGAATAAGAGGAATCCGTACACAATAGAAACAGCTCTTGATTGAACTAGTGGCAGTGGTATTATACCGAGGCTTCAGGTAGTTTTTGACCCTTGTGCAACGTGAAGAAAGGTTGAGTGAGGTCTGGGGAGAAGGAAGAAAAGAGAAAGGAAAAAAAAAACTGGAGCGAAGGGCAGTGTCTGCAGCTGCCGCGTTGGACAGGAGGCTCAGCCCAGTCCACGAGCCCAGGACGCAGTGGAGGCGGGGCAGACGACGGCACTGGCAATTTAGCGCCAATGCCCTGGAGGCCCCCCTCCCCTGCTTGTAAGAGACGGATCCATTGCAATGCGGGCAGCCAGCTTTGGCTCTTTGACTGATGTGATGCAGACGGACCTCCCGTCTTTATCCAGTGACAAAAAGAGTTAGGCAACTCTAGTGAAGATCTAAGGGGGTCCTTTTCATCACCTAGGACGAAGAAAGGTTGGGCCTCCCTTGTGCAGAGTGGTCATATGACGATGTGACAAAGAGTGAGTGGTTGGGGATATGATGTGCCCATTGTTCATGACTGAAACAGAATAAAGACACTGGCCTCTGAATAAACGGAATGGCACAGAACAAACGCCAAACGAAACAGAACAGAACAGAACGAAACAATCGTCTTACTCACCCTGGTGTAGAAATATGCCCCGCATCATCTGAACCCATCCTGTCGTGTCGTGCCACTCAAGTTTCAAGCTGTAACAAACAGAGTGCAGTTGATATCCAAGCGGAAGAGGTCCAAGCAGAGATTCAAGATAATTAAATATTAATAAGAAAAAGATAATTAATATTCGTAAATCGCTTTTTAGTGTAATAGATATTCAGCAGTATCGTAGTGCTTCATCAGCAGGTCTGGATCTCTTATATCATGCATACCATCTAAATCTCGGACTTGGGAATGACCCCGTCCGCGCCACAAACTCACTACGTCACCCACAACCTAAGGTAAACCACCATCGTCATCGTTTCCCATGTTCGTTATCGCGCCGAAAACGCCTCCCGGACTGGACACTCCAGACATCGACATCACCAGCCACGAATGCAGTAATGTATCAGCTCGATAGGGCAGGCAACTAATCTTGAAGATCGTGATGCTTATCATGACACGCGAGATCAACAACACTCGTCTCCAAGTGTCTCATGGTTATATCATCCAGTCCCCATCGTGATGTTCGTCTACCTCTCTCGCTTCCCTTTAACCGCTATTCGCCAAGTATTCTTCCACCCTCACCCAGAAGCCAGTCTAAAACCAGTGAAGCCAGTTACGATGCTTCCCGTATCCAGTCTAGCCTCATCGAATAAGCGAAGAATAGTTCTCTTCCCATTCACCCGTCCATTCAACATGCCTAGAATGCCACCAGTCTCAAACCTTGGATTTGCTTCACACCCCATCTTAACATCGTCTCAATCGTCTTGAGATCGCTTTATGTCTTGCCCAAATTCTGTATTTCTGTGACCATGGGTACCATCATAGCGAGGACATCACTTCTCAATAAGATTACTATCAATGCCCGGCGACTCCTCAGCAAGCATAACATTGGTCAGGCCCGGAATCCTTACCGCTCAACTAACATGAAACTGACCCATCAATCAACCTTTTGATCCCTGCCGCCGTTGAACCCTGATTTTCAGTCCCATACCCACAACTTGAGTCAGACATGCCCATTACCTAGCTCCAGCAAATCCCATCTTCTATCATTACAAAAGTCTGTTCAGTAAATCATCTCAATTTTCGTAGTCTGCAAGATTTCCCTGCATCAATCGTCCATGAAGTGCTCGTAAACTTGTCGTCGCTTGTTCAAACAAGTGACGGCGCCTTGCTGCCGTTTCATTCAGTTGCTGCATCGCCTTCTCTCGTATCTTTGCGCGCTCATCAATCGCTGCCTTGGCTGCCCGCGTCCCCCGGAGGAACCTATCACTATCCTTCTTCCACGTTTCATTGAGCGCCTGCCTCTCTTGCATGTAGCGTCGTTCGATCTTGTCCACGCAATTGATGCCATTCTTCCGATAGGCATCAGCGCCACGATAGATGCTCGCTTCCTTGGCCTGGAGATGATCCAACATCATCTAGGCAGCATGTTAGCATTGAAATGGCCCTCGGCATGGGACTTACCTCGACAAGTCCATGGAGTTTCTCTCCTATCTCTGCATTCGGCCCAGCCGGCCGTGTCTGCCTGGGAGACTCTCTATTGCCGCGGACTTTGTCATGCTCCATGGCCTGTTCCACTTCGGCAGTCGCTTCATTCTGTCCCTGCAGGGACGCCAGTATCTGAGCATGAATGTCTTGATCACTTGAACTTGGCTCGGGGCGTAAATTGACAGGCTCAGTTTTGACCTTCGTGTTCGGTTTAGGTCTCAATCCCACTCTGGTCTTGTCAGGAATCGCCTCTGCAGCTGCGAGACTAGAGAGATACTCTTGTTGTAAGTAATTGCCATCGGGATATGGGGATTCCTATTCCGCAGTTCTTCGAAGGCGTCGGGATCTTCTAGGCTCCGTCTGCTGATTGCGCTTGGGCACTTTCGCAGATTCAACTTCTTCCATAGCACTTAGACTTGTTCCGCTGACAAGCTGCGCTGGGCTTGTTTCAAGTGGCAACGGACTACCCGCTTGGCTGATACTGAAGCTCCTTGAAGTTTTACTGATCTTGCGAGGTGGGTGAGAAGCATCAACAATGGGATCAACTGTCGTAGCAGGTCTTTTCAAGATCCTTGCTTGTGAGGTATCTTGTTGAACGAGAATGTTAGTATCGCGAGCCGTCAAAACCTCCCGGCCCCTTTGAGCTGCACGGTTTCCCTTCGTGCTTGGAAGAGGTTCTTCAACAAGGTTCTTGGGGTCCCGCTTAACCGTCATGGTTGTCCTGTACCGAGAGATTTGTTCTTCTTGAGGAAGTGAAGGGCCAGGAGCCTCGGGATTCTGCGGTAGGGTCTGTGGGCGTATAGCGGGTTGTGCTTTCTCACGACGAGCATGGCCTGCTGGTTCCACGTCGACAATTGGGTCAACAAGCAACTCTCCCATCACTGATCTAGCATTCTTTGCAGGCTGACTCTTCTCTTTCGGGTGTAAGTCTTGAATTGGAACGAAGGCATCGTCATCGTCTGAGAACAAAGAGCTTTCAGGGTCGCTAGAGAGCACGATAGGATCCTGGGTCGACCCCTGTGTCTCATTTTTTGTTTTTGTTTCTGGTGCCTCTTGGATTTCTGAAGGCTGCGACACTAGCGCCTCCTCCTCTTTTACATGGGCACGGGTTATTCTCTTGGTAATCGCGGGTGAAGGCTTAGCTGCTACTTTTGTAGCAGGAACTGCACGTTCCTTCCCCTTTTCAGTCGTATCAGGTTTCTCTTGAGGCACCACGTTCTTCAGATCTGACTTTCGTGTAGCTGGAGGGACTTTCTGGGGAGCTTTCTCCTTCTGCGAAGTGCCTTTAGCAGGCGGTTTGCGCTTTGCTGCAGGCTTTCGTTTCGAGCCGGGCGTCCCTTTCCCTGCACTTGCCATGGGAGAGACAGAGGCAGCATACGATTTTCTGAGGCTACTGACGATTTGCATGCGAGGTTGCTGTTCCGGTACTTTGCGTGGTGTTACCTCTTTTATTTCCTGTGTCTCTTCGTCAAATTGGATGGGAGTCTTCGCTCGCTGTTTCCGGCCTTTCTTTTCCTTGGGTCGTTGCTCACTTTTCCGTGTATCCTGAGTTGCCGTAGCGGCAGGCTTACTTTCTGGTGTTTCCTTGCCTTTGCGAGCGCCAATCTTCCGCTTTGGGGGCTTCGCTGGTGGCTTTTCAGGGGGTGAGGATGCTTGCTCCTCCTCGTCTTCTCCTGATGATTCCAGCTCCTCCTCTAATAGTCTCGTGAGTGCATCATGCTTTTTTGTAGTCTTCCCCGGCCTGCTTTTTGTCTTTGAGTTCTGTGACGAACCTGGTTTCTTGGTACGCTGTGAACTTTCTGGGGCAGCTTCAGGTGCTTCCTCCTCTTTTCGCGATGTCTCAGCTTCAAGTTCAGCCGTCGACTTGGGAGGCGTGACATCATATAACTCGTCTTCCGGCAAGTGATCCATGGCTTCTAATTCAGGGAAAGGTGGCAATCCAAGAGACTGTATCGAATCTTGTATGGTACTTGGTAGTGGTGCCAAAGGGTTGTTTTCCACGAAATTCAGAGGCTCGTCATCTCCGATCTGAGAGGCAGCCAAGGAATAATAAGGTGAACTTCGTCGCACAGTAGAAGCTGTCTCAGAAAAGTCAACAAAAGGAGGTTCTTTACTTTCCTGATCAGGCTCAGATGGCAGTGGCTGAGTGTTGGGAAGCTTGCCTAGACCGGACTTTGGACTGGAAAATTCGTCGAGAAGATAATCCTGGTTGTCTAAAAAGCTTGGTTCGTCTTCCCGTAGAGGTGAGCTTCGGCGTGTTGAACCGATTTCAGACCATGAGAAATCGGGAGGTGGTTGAGCGGATGGAACGGCTTCAGCTTCAACCAGCCGCCTCAGATCATCATCGTTGAGGTCATCATCAAATTCGTTTGTTGACGGGATCTCAGAGTTTGGAGGCTCAGGATTTGCGCCCTGATTTCGTAATGCCGGTGTTGGATCCTGAGTCTGAACTGCGCGAGGAGACTGATCGTGACGGTTTGGGGTAGTGTCGAGTTGCCCCAGGGCCACAATCCTCGCTGAATGCCGCGTACGCTTTGAGCGTGGACCAGACTTCCCACCTCTTCGCGCCGGCATTGGTGCAGACTGCAAGACTGTCAGTGGTTGAAACTGTAGTGGAGGGGTGCACAACATTCGTTGTAGGGGGTCTGACTTACAGTTCCCCTAAATGATTGGAGGGTACAATTTGGGTTAATTACCTGGGTGAGCGAAGGAGAATTAAAATGATGCCAAGATCACGAGCAAGATCAAAGAATGTTTAAGAACGTAGAGTGATTTCGTAAAAGGTTTTTGGTTTGCTGAGATGGGTCGGAGCAGATAATGGAAGCTGATGGCAAAAGGGAAGGAGCGAGCACACTCATGAGGTTGATGAATGCCTCTTGCCTGCTTCATTGCGATGGCACTTGCCTAAGGTAAATGAAAATGCATTTTCTAAGGTTTCCGCAAGTTACGATAAATCAAAGCGTTCCAAACACCAGGCCTATAGGTTGTAGCACGATAGTATTCGTTCAAATATCAAAGACACAGGTAGTAAGTCCAAGTCCAACATCAACAAGTCAACTTGAGGTACACTTAGCGCACACAAACCAAACTTTTCCCTGCATATTCTAGTGTACGTATATGAAGAAAACCCCTTCACTAACAAATAAAATGAGGAATATAGATGATAAGGTGGTAGACAACGTCAGTTGTTGAAGTGGTCCAAATTGGTCCGGCCTACCCTGCACAGCCGGAGGGTTTCTCGATACAATGGAGGAATTCATTAATGTTGATCTACGATCTATCGCATCGGGCCATCGCTTGGTAATCTCTCAGCCAGCCAATTCGTCAGATAATCTTGGCAAAGCCCGATAGTCCGGGATTCATCAATAGCGAAGCGGACTTTAACTGCGGACCATCGGTCGGCGCAACTATTCCCATGCCTGACCCGCGCGGCGCATTATTCAGCAGCCCATCGCAGCAAGGGGACGCCCACTATCTCCGCTCCGCCCGAATCGATGACCCGTTTCATGATGAATAACGTCTTTATCTCCCCGGAAACCCATACTTTGAACGTTTATTGTGATTATTTACTATTTGCAAGCGCTTTGCTTTATATATCCCTCCTCCGCCACCAGGCAGGATCACCGATCTACCTTAGCGACACCTGTGCAACGGCCCTATCAATCAGTTGTAAGCTTACGTCTAAGCTTCTCGCTCGACGTCATGTCAAACCCAATGAACGCCCGCGACGCAACCAGTAAATCCTCGCTCTCTGTCGTCCTGCGCAAGTTCAGTGTTCTTGCGCAGCGGCCCGAACCGAAGAAGTATCCGCCGATCTCTTCTATCCCTCGTACATCAGCTGCACGCTTGGCTCAAGCTGCGGAGGATCATATCATCGATCGAGACCATCCTGCGCCAAAGACGTATCTCTATCTCGCTTATGGATCCAACCTCGCCGCCGAGACATTTCTGGGCGTTCGTGGCATTAGACCTCTGTCTCAGGTGAACGTCTCGGTGCCGACGTTGGAGCTTAAGTTCAACCTTCCTGGAATTCCTTATCGTGAACCATGCTTTGCGAACGTCGATTACAGAAAGCTTCCTGAGAAGCCAAAGCTGCCTCCAAAGGTGCCAGTTCCACCTTTTGAGCCTCCGCAGCCACCACACTCTGAGGAGATTAGGTGGGATGAAGGTCTTATGGGTGTGGTGTACGAGGTAACAGAGGAGGATTATCGCACCATCATCCGCACTGAGGGTGGCGGAGCTGGCTACAAAGAGATTGTTGTACCCTGTATACCATTGCCTCCCAAGATGTCCATCCCTGAGAAGCCTTTTCCCGACATCCCTCGACCTTTTCTGTCAAGAACTCTATTTGCACCACAGATTCCTGACAAGGACTTGCCTGATGACCCTCGCAAGCACAAGTGGTGGTATCGCTTTCTGCTTGGCCCCCAGCGCGAGCCTGGCTATGCACAAGCCAGTGCTCGATATCTCAATCTCATCAAAGACGGTGCCAAAGAACACGAACTTCCCGATGGATACCAGCGTTACCTACACTCCTTACAGCCTTACACGATAACGACGTTAAGACAGAGAATAGGGGCATTCTTTTTCCTGTTCTTCACTGTCTTTTTCTTCGGAACGGTCATTCTTCTGTCCAAGTTTCTGGCCGACAAGCGCGGGAGAGTGCCTCAGTGGTTGGCTGTCACCATGACTGTCATGTTTACTGTGGCCTGGATGGTTTATGATAATGTGTTCAAGCCTGTTTTTGGAAATGGTGAGAGGACTGAGGAGAAGGACGAGAGGAAAACACACGGGCGGAAACGCTCTTTGTCGGCCATGCTTAATCACTTCCCATCGGTAGATGAGGAGAAGGTGGAATTATTGGGCGAGTATAACTGAGATGACGACGGAGTAAATTTAGTCTTGGAATTTGACTGTTCTTAACCGCTGCGTTATGGGACATGCCTGTTTTTCATACTGGCATATCGGGGTTCCGATCAGCATTCACATTATCAAAAGTTCAGATTTGACAGATATAATTTCATATCAAATATTTCAGATAACCAAATGCAGGCATTCGTATCTCTGTTAAATACACTGACCTCTACACGGATAAAAGGGATGGGAGTGACATGACTCCGTTGGGGTAAACTTGGCAACGTCAACATGCAGTTGAGCTTTAGCGCCCTTGAACCGTTTGCAATGCAACGATACATCCTCGGCAGTGATATATATCGTGATATGGAGCGACTCTTAGTAGCGATAACCTCGAAATGTACATCATTTGATCCAAGCCCATGATTTCTTCATATTCTTTAACATGTGCTCGTCACGCGACAAGGGGATCGGCCCGCGGATTACGGAACGGGGCTCGGTGCTGTAGCTGTTCCTGGATTATGCATCTTTGCCCCCTTGTCTCCCGGAGAATCCTAGACTTTGCAGGCAGAGATCCTTGTTTCGAGGTTCTTGTTCGACATGTGAAATCCCACTTAAAAAAAGTTGAATTGGAATTTTATGCTGTTTCCATGTGATTGAAGCCATCGTTGAGAAGTGAAATTACTCTTCAAGTGTTCATTACTCGGGGTGCAGTTTAGATGACAGCGAACCTCAAGCTTCTTCTAGAAAAATAACTCCAATTGACATATGCAGCCACAGCAATTCCTATCTGCTTGCATGTGAAAAACTGCCCCTCGGCCTCATCAAGGTCTCGAGATTTCTCCAGCTCCATTATCACGGTTATCAATGGGGTTTTGATGGGACGCTTTCCCCCTTGGAGCAGGCGGTGTCACTTAACTCATTCTGCCATGCGTCATTGTGGCTTGCTCCAGGGTTCAACAACCTGGAAAGCTGGAGCTGGCATCCCTCGGACTATTCAGCTTCAGTACCCCTCATAAAGCTCTTTTTTCGCCCTTTACCTTACACAACTCTCTTCTCCCCCGTATGTTTCGATCGCTTGTAGTGCGCTCTTCTTTCGTCTTTGCTAAATCTTCGAGATTGCTGTCTTGTACTACTCATTTCCGCACTTATTCTTCTGCGACATTCGGCAACATGGCGAGCTTGGGTGGACATTCAAAGAAGCACAAGGTGACCATTGTGGGATCCGGTAACTGGTATGTCTTCCGCTGCTCCGGCTCCGTCTCTATCTTTGCTTGAGCCATTGACTAACTCTACTGCCCAGGGGCTCAACAATTGCCAAGATCGTCGCTGAAAACACTCGCGCCAACAAAGATCTCTTCGAGGAAGATGTCCAGATGTGGGTCTACGAGGAGGACGTGACGATTACCAAGGACTCCAAATTATATGACGAAACCACCGGCGACAAGCCCCAGAAGCTCACAGAAGTCATCAACAAGCACCACGAGAACGTAAAGTACCTGCCAGGTATTCCTCTGCCCTCAAACATCATCGCAAACCCCGACATCCGCGACGCTGTCAAAGACTCCACCATCCTTGTCTTCAACTTGCCCCATCAGTTCATCGCAAACGTCTGCAAGCAGGTCAACGGACACATTCTTCCTTATGCCAGAGGAATCAGCTGTATCAAGGGTGTCAATGTTACTGATGACGGCATCAGCCTGTTCAGCGAGTGGATTGGTGATGGTCTAGGCATTTACTGTGGTGCCCTCAGTGGTGCTAACTTGGCTCGTGAAATTGCCGAGGAGAAGTGGTCAGAGACTACTATTGCTTACGATCCGCCTGCTCTCGATAACAGCAGAGCTCCTACACCACGAACCGGTAGCCCCAACCCTACAATTGGCGAGCTCCCTGAAATGCAGCACAAGGATGTTCGAGGCCGAACTTCCAAGACCAAGCTCACTGCAATGCCTGCCGATTATCCTCCCCTGGATCAGGATTGCTTCCGAACACTCTTCCACCGACCTTACTTCCACGTCCAGATGGTCTCCGACGTTGCGGGTGTATCGTTGAGCGGTGCCTTGAAGAACGTAGTTGCTCTCGCAGCTGGTTTCGTCGACGGTCGTGGTTGGGGTGATAACGCAAAGGCAGCCATCATGCGCGTCGGTCTCATGGAAATGGTCAAGTTTGGCAAGGAATTCTTCGGCGAGACCGTCCACACAGCTACTTTCACCGAATCTTCCGCCGGTGTCGCCGATCTTATCACATCCTGCTCCGGCGGCCGTAACTTCCGCTGTGCCAAGAAGGCCGTCGAGAAGGGAATCTCCGTGCAAGAGGTTGAGAAGCAGGATCTCAACGGACAGAAGATCCAGGGTACCACTACCGCAGAGGAAGTGAACAGCTTCCTCAAGGCTCGCGGTCTAGAGTCGGAGTATCCGCTGTTCACAGCGGTGAATGCCATTCTGAACGGACAGGCCAAGGTGGACGACATCCCCCATCTTGTACAGGATTCTTGATTTTGAAAGATGAAATATTTAGCGAGTGTATCGTTGATTGTATGTATGCACTGTGGCGTTTGTATGGCTTGTGTGGTTCCACATGGTTTACTCGGATCAGGAGGGAATGGGCAGTGATTTAGAGTCAAGAGTGATTGGGGCTGTACTTTGCTGAGTGGGAGGGTCTGTCATATACATGAAAATGAACATAGAAATGATATCTATTTATGAATACAGCTATTCTTTGAGGATGCTTTCTTGTTTTGTGTGAGGAGTCGTGGTTTGGTTGCGTATGAGACACTGAACATTCCTGGACTTGAGAATGGGCATTTTGAGGCTGAGACCTGCAGTGTTGCTGAAGATTCTATCGTAAACATTACCTATTGGGGCTTGGCAGGGTCCCTGGTTGGTTGTGCAGGCCAACAGGCCGTGTAAGTGAAGTGCCAAACGATATCACAACGTTTTTGTTAAGAAGGATCCTGGTTCTCGGAATTATGCTCAACTAAGTAAGATACTGTCCAAGAAGATGAACCGAAATAGATTGATAGAAGGCACTTAATCTAGTCGAATTCTTGAAGATGGAGGAGGATTACGCGGTGGAAGCCGCAATGGGCATGAGATCCCGCCTTCATATGAGACAAGATAACATGGCGACGGGAAAGGCCGAGCAACGAATGCCTTTTACATCACAAGAAACCTCACCCTTCGTCTTCAACCATTACCTTCTTTTTCAATTCGGCTCTTGACATTCATTTCCTCTTCTGTTTCATTTTATTGACCCTAGCCAGCTTCTTCAAGCATCACCGTTGTCCTGTCTCAGCTCTCTCTCTCTATAAGCTGGCTTTTGCTTCACCTGCTTGTTTCATTCCATTTAACACTCGCGTTGTACTTCACAATATACGGCAGATAAAAGCTGCAGTACTCGATAGCACGTCATGGCGGACGTTGATTCAACCGTCCCACAGACATCGATGGATCCTAATCAGAATTTCGGACACTACATGAACGCAGCAGATCAGAGCAGCAGGGAGAATGGCGCCGCTCAGAAAAAACATAAGAATGTTAAATACCGCTTCCTATCGCCTACAGAGTGGGCCGTCCTAGCTCGGGGAGTCGGCGGAATCAAGGATATAGAGGATAACAAACCTGTTCATCCGACCAGTAGATTCTGGCCCCCAAACGGCATTCCTCCTGGCCTCTATCGCGACTGCATCTACCGTCGTACCATCTCATCCTACTCATTTCACATCATCGGCTTCGTACGCGCAATTCTTTTTGTTCTTCAGTTGATGATTGGTGCTAGCATCACGGCTCTCAGCGCTGGAGGTAGCAGTGATACAGCCATTACTATCCTCGCTGCGTCCAACACAGTAATCGCGGGGTTGCTGGCTCTGTTGCACAACAGCGGTATTCCTGATCGATACAGATACGACAAGTCTGAGTTTCAGAAGGTCGAAGATCACATTAGGGAAGTTCTCGCCACGGGTATTGTACGTGCGGACCAGTCGGTCCAAGAGGCTATCGCTAAGTGCTACGATCGTTTCGAACACGCCAGACGAACAGTTGAAGCCAATATGCCATCGGCTTATTCCCCAAGTTCATCAGCAACACCGCCTTCACGACGCGGATCCCAACAACATCAGCCACTGCCGCCGATGCCAATGCCTATGTCGATACCAGCACGGGCACCGACGACAGTGGCGTCAACACCGACACAAACGAGGGCAGCAACAGAACCTGTCACACCGCCTAGGAAGAGGTCACTAAATGCTGAAGCAGCCCAAGAAGAAAAGGGTCCAACCACCAGCAAATCTAGCGAATGATATGGTGCAAGGCTAGAGCTCGGCAAAGAATCTCCAACGGGATGCGGTCATTTCCCTAGCTTGCCGCTTATCAGATAAATTACCTACCGAAATCGACTTACTTTGCGACTAGGGCTGCTGTTGTACCTGCATTAGTCTGATTATTGGCAAGAGATTAAATTACCACCCAACCTAGTTCTCGTTCCGTCATAGCCTCTCACCCGCCAGGATTCAACATCAGCATCCTTCATGCGTTGGTTGGGACTTTGAATAGACGCTGTCAGAAATAGGAGTCAAGAGATCTTCAATTCTGACACCGACCCCAATTGTTTCTCATTACTGCATTTGGACATATCGTGACCTGAGACCTCCACTGATCAACCATGAAACGAACCACGGACCTTGTCACAGTTTAATTGCTCGCCTTGGCCTTCCCCTCTTTAACCGTTATTGACGTGGTGCGACCAGGGATCATGGTCTGGGGCGCCTAGTTTCATGATGCTTTGAAGGATGGCCTCCCCCCACTGCGCCCATTTACCACTTACACTAGACAAGGGCATTGTGACAGTCTGTCACTCTACGCCATTCGAGTCTAATTTACTTAAAATCTCTCGTTGTGCCTCACGACTCGCAAGTCGAAGCCCTTTTGCTTCTTATCTTTCACCGTAGTCAGTCCTTACTCGCCTCTCGCAGCGTGATCATGCCTTTGTTATAGCCAGGCAACACACTCATTTATCCAGGTTATACCCACCCAAGTCACTCTTTTTTACTGGATTGGATCGTCTGTTCATCATGATTATGATTTCTAGCCCGCCTACTCTTCCCCGCAGGGTTGTTCAGCTGCTTGTTCTCGTTGTCGTTGTTGTTCTCTTCTTTCAGACAAGATGGCTGCACTGGCCTCGAACAAAGGCAGATACTGAAATTGCCATCAAAGGGCCAGTTCCGGAAGAGCAGTACCTCGAGCGGCTAAGGCAGAAAATTGGACTTTCGGATCAAACGTCATGGACTGCATGGAAAGTCCGTGTTTCAGAGCAGGACTCTGAGTATACTTCAGTCACGAACATTGATACAGACTTTCATTCAAATCAACCACGAATTATCGATACCAAGAGTCCCGAGAGGAGAAATCTGGTTGCACGACAGGAGCTTAACCTTCCGGTTGTAGGAGGACCGAAACCAGGACAGATCGACGCTTCGGACTTTGTGTTTGCGATCTCGACGAGTTTTGATCGCGTTGTTAGGGATGATTACGCTGTTGCGAAGGATTGGGCACGGTGGATGACTGGTGGGAATCAGCATGGCAACGGAGCGAGTTTTCTACTTGTTCTGGATCAAGGACACTACCAGCAGGCTAAGAAGCTGACTGAGGTGCTGGTATCTTTGGGCATCGATGCTCATGTTACTATCTCCGAGGGTCAGATCTCGACTGCGAAGAGATACTTCAACATGATGGAGTCGGTCAAGAAGTATAGCGCTACGCTCGCACAGAAAGGACAGATGAAGAAGTGGTACGGCATCTTGGACGAGGAGATTTTTCTACCCAACCTTTCGTATCTCCAGGAACGACTATTCGCGTATAACTCTGAGAAGGAATTGTACATCGGATTGCCAAGTGAGAGAGGAGACTGGGCTATCGGCGAAGGATTCATGACGACGTATGGAGGCGGGGCTATCTTTCTCACAAGACCTGCTATTTCCAAAGTCACGCATCTTCCATGCTTTGATGGTGTCGAAGATAGTCCTACAAGTAAGAAACGCTGGGACGGTATTCTCCAGGACTGTTTGGCGAAGCATACCAAGATGAAGATGCACATCATTCCAAGCTTCTACTCACCCAAGGATAACGACGATTACTCTTCCCATCTGGATAGTTATGAGACGGGCGTTCAACCACTGGCCTTACACGACTATGGACAGCGTCATCACCTTACCCCAAGCCAAGCGCATCTCGTCACCGACGTCTGCGGCGAGTCATGCTTCCTCCAACGCTACCGCTTCCGCGACAACTGGGTCCTCGTAAACGGCTACACCATGACCGAGTACCCCGATGGAATCCACCTCTCGGACATGCCTCTCTCCACTGCTGGAAAAGCTAGTTCTGCTCGTCGTTCCGTCATTGGCCCCGTGAAGCTCAAAGAAAGAGATACAGACCGCAAGATGTTGTTCTGGACAGGACGACGAAATGTGTACAAGTTGATGGACTCTGTCACTACCACCGAAGGTGATGTGTGGCAGGCTTACGTGAAAAGGGGTGTTATCGATGAGCCGGCTTTGAAGAAGAGATGGGGTGAGGAAGTGGGTGATATCAAGGATAGTGTTATTGTGCTGGTCTGGGAATCAGCGAAATGATTATGATGGCTTCAAGGATTCTTATGTATGTATGTTATGGTTACGGATCGCCTTTGGATGAGATTTTTGTTTAGCACTTATGAAGATTGATACGTTATTTCATTACAAGTATGTTATCAGTCTTGGCGAAATGAGTTATTTGGTGATTTTCTAACAGGACAGTCACAAGTGATGTTTTTAAACCATTCAGTGTTGGTACAATCTTATATTGTTGATACAGTAATGTCATTCTTTTTCGCCACGCTATAACCAGCAGTAAACATTTATTCTTTGCATTTAGACAAACAAAGAACAATATTCAAATAGGTGTATTCCTCTGCTTATAAAAAACACCTAATGCAGATCATGTCTCATCTCGTGAATGGAGTCTTATTAAGCTGCCTGCAGTTATCTAGGCAACTCATATCTCATCATTCTTCGGGCAATATGCCCTAGTCCTATTGTTTGCGGACGTATAATTTGGCACCCCACTGGCCGAGGTGACCACCCACTCACCAGTCTTGTCCGTTCTCTTTCTCCTCTATGAGATCCTGGTAGTGGTCGAAGAGGCCCGTCACAGACTCGGGGAAGTACACCCGCTCCAGCGACCCGCGGCGAAACCCATCGATACAGGCTGTATTCGTATAGGACTGCCCGTCGATCGTGAGAACGACGCCCAAGAACTCGTCCATGGCCTTGGTGCGGTCCGGCGCCCGCTTGACCTCACCAGTGATATCTGCTGCCGCTCTCCTGATGTTGCAGAGCTTGCACAGCGGGTCGATGCTACCACCCTTGCCCACGACATGCGGGGTGAACGCCATGCGAGGTATACTACAAGGCATGGGTGCCCCGTAGAAGGGATGTCCGCAGGCAGGGTGGTAGCATGCGGCCCGGCACTTGATGCAGGACGCGGGCTGTCTCTGCTCCGTCTTCATGTCGAAGTACTGCTTGACGCATGAGGCGCCAAAGATGTGTCCGCAGGGGAGGATGACGGCCCTGTGGCTCTCGCCAACTTCTTCGTCGACGACGTGATCCTTGGGGAAGATCGTCACGTCGGTGCGACAGACGACGCACTCGATGGAGACATCCTTAAATTTGATCTTATCGTTGTCGATACTGGCCTCTAGGTTAGGCCAGTAACTATCCTCCGAGTCCTCTGTGATATTTGGGACATCATTGGGGATACTGAGCCACTCTTCGTTGTTAGGAAGATCTTCAAGAACACAAATTGAGTCCTTGGAGTGGCTGGAGGAGATGTGGTTGAAGATGGTGTTAACGTGTCCACACATGATGAGTGATGGATGGAAGATGTCGTGAGAGATAAGGTGAAAGGTAGTGTGACAGATGTGTGATGAGAGAGTTGTATGTCGAGAGAGAGATGTCGAGAGAGATGTCGAGAGAGATGTGTCAAGGAGATGTGTCAAGGAGATGTGTGATGTGATGTGATGAGAGAGGTGTGTGTAGAGAGAGAAATGTCCAAGACAGAGATGTCAAGAGAGAGATGTCGAGATAGAGAGGTCAAGATAGAGAGAGATGTGTCTAGACAGAGAGGTCAAGATGTAAAAACGTCAAGAGAGAGAGATGTCGAGACAGCGACGTCGCGATGCCGAGATGTCGAGAGATGATAGAAAGTCAAGTTGATACAAGTGAAGCTGATAATACAAGATCGTAAGATAGCAGGTAACTTGGTGACAGAAGACAACTTGATGAAAGAAGAAGATGGTTAGATCAAAAGAGGGAGGGAACAATGGGGAGGGAAGGCGTCTTCTTATACCCAGGAGAGTGATTAAGTTTTCTGCTTAGGTCTAGGGCTTCGAAGGGAGACTTTCAGTCCAAGCTCTCATTTTCCAAAGCATATGTTCGCGTTTTGAAGCTTATAACTGACACTGGTGGTCAGGTGTGATGAAGAGACCGGAACAAAAGTCTATGTCTACACTCAAAACTGTACAAAGACCAATTGATGGACGTTCCTGGAACAAGGACTGACTCATAGGGCTGTAAATGAAGAAACTTTCGTTTCTATAAAGGTAGTTCTTAAAATATTTTTTCGTAGTGTTCACGTGTTGGTCGAGCTCTTTGATCGAGTCACCTTTGAAGTCTGTTTAAGCGTGACAGGTGGCGTTGTGTTCACTTATCCGTTTAAGCTTTACACCGAACGAGCAGGTTTTCTAAAATTAGCATGGTAGACTGGCCTCTCACTGGATGACTGGATTCTATCGTTTATACTTCTAAACTGCGTCAAATGCCATTGGATCGTGCGAGGACAAAACTAAAGTATAATCCCCAGAGTCTCAGCTTTACCCTCAAAATCTTTTGCTCATGTGCAATCATGGTTTTTTAGGGGAAGCTAGAGTAGTAAGATCTCGAATCATTACTGTTGTGTTATCTTCTTGTTGGAAGCAGGAAGTTAAGCATATGTGTTAACCTTCGTAACAGTGGCATGGCTAGAGGTCTATTGGCTACGAAGTCTTGGGAAATAAAGTATACACTTTCTAGCTGCGCCTCAGAATATGGAGAAATTGTTAGAAACCCTCCTTGACCAATTATACTCTCCAGATTATTGGCCGCCGTGAACATTGCTGGGCTGGACTTCGGACTCGAGGTGTAAGGGACACTTGGTTGGATGTCTATGGAATAAGCTTTGTCCCTCTCATTCTGATGAAAATTGAGAAGGGTGGATGACTTCCACTTGCTTTCAGTTTAGAAAGTATGCATGCTCTTCGTTCGATGGAAGATGGGGCTCCAGCATGGTAACTGTAATGTCGGTGCCTGCAGGCGAACCATATGATCACCCACTCAGCACTGGGAACTACCGATCCAAGTAGAAGCGTCCAGAATCCACGAGACTATATAGACTTCTGTTGTATATCCATGTGCTGTGCTCCTGTCCAGTGGAGGTTGCGAGGAGATTGCTCTCGCAGTAGATATTTCAGGGGCCGATTGGCAAAGGGAAAAGCTCTCATCATGAGAACGAACGCCAATCAAGCCATTAGTAAAGAACTCATGCTGCAACATAGTTCTTTGCCTCTTATTATATTGTTCGTAGCCTGATTACAAGCGATCATACCTAGCGTGGACAAATCTTGGGAACAGCAGCAGTGGAAATGGGGAGACATGGATGACACAGGCAGCAAATCAATTGCATTATGTGTTAAGATTCCAGTCAAGACTGGTTTTATGCACCTGTACACTAAGGTCGAGGTACTGTCCCTTGTTCATGTCAAACACTACTTTGCCCTGGCCACATTTACAGTTTATTATCCATTCTCCCTTACACTCATTCCGATATCCATACGACCTCACACTGCATCAACATCTTCTTATCTTATCAAGCTAGGTTTCGAGCAGCATGTTATCTCGTGACTTGTAAAGTGGTAGCTTGAACTGTAACATGGAATAATATTTTGAGATGTTGCGCCAGAATGTAGCATCTGCTGATAGGACATCACTGCCCTTTCATTCGAGCA
This sequence comes from Fusarium pseudocircinatum, assembly GCA_013396035.1. Taxonomy (NCBI): domain Eukaryota; kingdom Fungi; phylum Ascomycota; class Sordariomycetes; order Hypocreales; family Nectriaceae; genus Fusarium; species Fusarium pseudocircinatum. The sequence goes on from JAAOAS010000473.1 coordinate 23,385, forward strand.
CCATCTGCACAATGATAAGGGAGATACTCAAAGTGGCATGATCATCCCCTATTTGCATATATTTTGGGCTTCTTGCCTCGAGGAGAATGTTAGATACCGCCTTTAGACCAACGGTGAGATCTGCGGCCAGCCTGCAGAATTGTGTTCATCCGTCCCATATGTTAGCACTACTTTCACGGGCCCTGTGCCCTCAAATAATCCAGTAACGGATAGCGTCTATTCCGCGCTCGGATGCTTTATTTCTGACTACTGGGACGAATGTACCGTCAACGACACTATGGACGGGCTGACTGTACCCTCTATCATCTACTCCACGAATAGTCTAAGGATGTTGGGCTATATCTCTAGCCAACGGCAGTGAGACTTCCCCCCACCTGGATGCCAAACTGTCCCGGAATCTGCGCTACAGTAGCGTTCAGAGCTCTCGTTTCTCAATACCAACGACGCTTGGACAAACATGAGAGCAATACAAAGCTCTAGAACAACTATTGCCATCCTGGCGCCCCTGCGAAGGCCCATGGCCCGAGATCTTAGCAGCAAATGCTAAAGATTTGTCATGGTTCGTAGGAACAGACAGCATCAGTTTGACTTAGATTTGTTGTTGGAGGGGGATATCTGGTTCTAGTTTGGGGTTTGGTAAAGATTGTCAACTTCTGTCTATTCCTTTAGTTTGCATTTGTGCTTCTGTCAGTTGCGCTCTGATTACGTGTACCTACCTATTGAGATATAAATAAGAGCCTAAAGGTCCTTTCTGGAATTTCCTCTAGTGCAGCCTTGGCTTTCCATCTTCGTTTCTTTATATATAATATTCCACCTGTAGCCAAGTGCTAACAAATGCATTTACAGAGAGCCTTGGTATCCTTCGTCAAGAGAGCACAAGTCACGTTATACTATATATTATTTCGACCCTTGCCGAAACTATCATGAGCTTCTCCCACTACGTAGTGATAATGGTCCTCGACCTGGATCCCAAGCTCAGTAGGCGGCCAAAGTGAACTCCTTTCGCCATTACCAGTGACAAAGGGTCAGTACCAGCGACTGTGTGTTTTTCGTCTGGACTTTGGTCCTGTCAGTGGCAGTCACAGTTCTAGTGGCAGTGGTAAGGACGAGGGCATCACTCTGGTTGAGAGCATGTTCAAGTTCGACTTCTGTTCTGTACCTTTATCACAACAAGTTCGGGACCTCTTCAACACTTTATTTTCTTCCTTCTTACAAGAACTTCGAGTTTACTTGCTCTACTGCCTTGGACACTCACCAAGTCTGTAGTTCTTCAAGGTAAACTCGACTTTCGACTGCATCCTTCTTTCACCTATTCCCATCTTCTTCATACCTGGCTAACACATCAGCCAGAACACATTTTACCTAAAACAACAACCCACTTTCGACGTATCCTAAAATACTTCCTGAAAGAATTCCCATTTCCCAGCACTTACTGTCGACCCAAATCCCAAGCAACATGCCTAACCAGGAGCACTTCTGGTCCAATCTCAAGGCCTTCGTCGAGAACAACGGGATCGCCAATCTGGAAACTCTCGGCCTAGAGTGTGTCGTCTGCAGAGATTACTTCCACTACCGAGGCCCAAGCGATGATGGAACTCAGCCTCCACGTCGTCCTCGTGTCCTCCCATGCGGCCACATTCTATGCGCTAGATGCCTGCTCGCATACTATGACACAGGTGATTCCCGATGCCCTATCTGCCGCACGGAACTCATTCACGACTGCGGCCACGCTCACACCGGCATGCCTCTGCCCTTGATCCCAGCTAACATAGACAAGCTGCCTCCTATCCTGACACAAGGTGGCGGTATGCCACGAGGATGCGGCCCTTGTGGCATCCTGGGTTTGCAGCGACTCTTTGAACGAGAACTGCGCAACAGCCCAGATATTCCAGAGGAGCTCAAGGGCGAGTACTTGGGTGTCGGCATCACGCTCTACAGCACTGATGAATACCTTTCCCGGGAGGTAACTGGACCTGTTCTCGAAATCGAAACCCCAACCTCCATCAAGCATATGATCAGTGAGATTCTCGACTACGCGGTCCGATCGCAGCGACGAAACCAGGTTTGGTTGGAAGCGGACTTCAGCTCCATGAAGATCCGGGTGCTTCACTTCAAGCCTGAGCTTCTGTCACAGGTGGAAGAGGCCCCTGCAGAGCAAGAGACTGCCCCCCATGATGACAACTGATGGTCATGTAAGGAAAGGGGCTTTTCGACGAAGAGATGTGAGATTCGGGAAGGTTTTGGTTCCTAGCACAGGTAGAGGGTGACCAGATTTTGGACGATGATACTCCTCAAGAGAAATATCTTGACAATCAGGCGGACAAATAGATCCGTAGACATCGGTAGCGTATGTAACTAGGTACCTTGAATAAAAACATGCATTCAGTAACTGTAGGTTCTGATGTAAGAGTGTTTTTCGATTTGTCTTTACAAGTAACTAAGCAAGTAAATAAGACTATCCTCATGGAGTAAGAAAACTCAATACACTGAAAGGGAATGCTAAATGTATTTGTTAAAGAGACCCTCGAACTTGGGCCAACTTGCCTGGTTTAAATAAGACTGAAATCCCAGGTTGACTTTCTTCATCCTGCTCAGAGATATCGCTTTGGCGTGATAAGGAGTACCAAAGCTGTGCCGTGTCTACCTTGATTGGTGATAAGTGTTGTTCTTTCTATCATATAGCATTGAAGAGAAAATACAGTCACTATGTTCAAATATTTCAAAAGCCATGTTTCTTTGGGCCTAACTAATAAGTCAATTTACCCCAGTGTAGATATCTGAATGTCTCTTCGGCAAAGAACGCCATCGATTCTCAAATGCCCCCAGTACCCTCATAACACTCACCTCAACTGTCCCCAGAAGTAGTAGTCGATACTAAGTCGTTCATGCTCACTTCTCAAGCCTCTATTCCACAATCCATTCCTCCTCATCTTCTCTACCTCGACGAATGCGCCTAGCAAGAGAAGCACCAAATCGGTAACCACCAAGCAAAACCCCACCAACAAGTGGGAGACCAGCCAAGGCGTAGAGTGTTGGATGCTCGACCTTGAACCTTTGAAATGCCGAACGCATCTCCTCCTCTTCAAGCTCTATAGAATCAAAAATGAGTAAAGAAAATCTGACGGCCCGTTCCTCATACTTCTTGAAAGCCTCACCATCGGTGAACGCCTCGGCTAGACCGAGTGCATGCTCACGCGCATGGGCAAGTCTACCAGGATGAGTGCTGCCACATGTGTGCCACCTCACTGCGCTAAAAAATTCCAGCTCGCCTCTTCTACGCCGCCAGAGCTCGTGGTCCTCGGGATAGGACTTGCAAAGGGCAAGTTGAAAGTCAAACGGGGAGGTATCATCTCCTGGAGCACGAGGCCCATCCCATGCCTCGGCGAGGCTGTCTCCCGCAAATCTAAAGAGTTCCATAAGTTCTGAGGATATTGGCAACAGTTTGATCTCTTCACTGCAGTCAGATTCGATTCGAACATCCCAGTCATCACGTTTCACAGCCCTAACTCGCAACATATGTCCGTCTTTGATCAACGGTGCAGGATCATGTACGTAGAGAGCGATACTTCTCAATCCGTTAACCAACATAGACATTTGGCAAAAGGCGCAAGCGTCTTCCTGGTGGGAAATTCCTTCCTGTAGTCTAGTCAAAAGGCCCTCGTCTTGATGCTGGGTGGGCTCGAATACCGTATCTTTGCCCGGACACCCGCAGACTCTGCCTTTAAGATCAAAGCGACAGACAGGGCATTTGTAAGGGATGCCATTGAATCGGTTGTACTCTCTGTACTCTTTGACACAGGGGGGGCAGAACATATGTCCGCAGGGGAAAATGATAGCATTGCAGGTCTTGTCCTCTGGGTTGCTCATCTTGTCTTGACACATGCCACATTCGATCTCTAGGCGCTCGATAGCTGTGAGATCATTGTTGATAATCTTTGCAAGCTCTGGATAGTAGGCCGCAGTGATAGGATCTTTGGGAGAAGACATTTCGAGAGACTGGTCACTGTCAGTTGACATGGTTTGATAGTATTGCTGGTGGTGGATGGATGGGTGGAAGAAGTTCCTTGCTACAGAGGTTTCAGAGGTGAGTTAGTGTTATATATACTTTGAATTCAAGGCTTATTATCTATCGCTGTCACTGAACATAGTCGTTGTGCGGTTGGAGTTTTCACGCTTATGATACATGAGCGGCTCTTCATCTGTTGATCTAACCGGGCCTTTGTTAGCACATAACTTGACGGCCTTGCACAATGGGCTTGTTGAAAGAACAGACAGCAGCTAGCTGTGTTCTTTGAGAGCATGGTCATCAACTCTCTTCTTGTACTGTGCGAGTTCCTCCATTAATATCACTGGGGGACATCTGCCCTATCCTTCAGCAAAGTTCGTTATCCTACTATGAAGCAGAGGCGACATTTCCGTTCGTAGATGCCAGAGAAGATAATTATTACCAAATGATAAGTGTTTAAGAGTAATACATGCTGTGTTCACGATATAGGCGTCACTAGGACTTGTCATTTGTGAAAGGGGAGGCTCTAGTTAGTGGGAGATACTGATGAATAACCCTATTTACAAGAATGCCGAGAAGAATTGGAGACAACCCCATGATACGCCTTTCATGTATCATCTCTCTAGTCTTGCACATACACAAGATCCAAGTTCGACAAGTCCTATGCGAAGAACATCATAGACTTCAAGGATAAGACCACCGGGTCATGTGGTTATCATACGGTCACAATGGAAACATAACGATGAGTACATCAGTTTATTCCTTGATCCATTACTGCTTATCCTCCATTCTTCAGACTATGTACACATCTGGCAATTCATCTCCATCATCTCCATCTTCATCGTCCACCTCTTCATCTTCATTGTCCTCTATTCTCCTAAAGACACACTCTCTTTCACGCCTTGCTCGCTCGTTTATCTTTTCCCGAACATTCTCATCGGACCAAACATCACGCAGATCGAAAGCAAGGTCCAAAAGCATAAGTTTCCGGTTACCTGCCCAATGGTCTCGCATATCCTGCTCCGTTTGTTCAATATGGTGTCTCTCCCACACAAGAACATCATGCTTTCTGTATCTCGGTTCATAGGCACGAAGCTCATATTTAAAAGCCGTTGAGCCAGCGGGCACCGCAATATCATGCGCCTTTAGCAAGCCCTTTTCGATGATCTTGACGGGTATCTCAAGATGTATAGGTAACGGCTGCTGTTCAACGAGCCTACAGTCGATATACCGCGAGGGATCACCCCATGTCTTACCTTCATACTCGACCCAGATTCTCAGAAGCTGTCCATTGTCGACCAATTCAGTGGAATCCTGTGATACCTTCACCACTACCTGCAGCCAGGATGTCAACATATCCATATCACAGTCGAAGCAGTGCCACCGATCATGCCACAGCTTGAGGATGTCTTCTATGAGCGCAATTGACTTCTCACCATCCATGTGAATCAGACTGCCATTCTTGGAGGGGGCTGGGCAAGACTCACAATGCAGACATTTACGGCATGTTGGACAGCCATAGCGGGACGACTCGTCGTTTTTGCAGTGAGCCACCATCGCGTCTACGCATCCGTTACAATAGATGTGCATGCAAGGTAGGACAAACGCACGGAGGTAAGGATTATCTTCATCTTTAAATGTCATCTGTTCGTGGCAGATTCCACACGTGAGCTGGATATCCAGAACATCGTGAGGATAATCGTCACAAGCTTGCAAGAAGGCAGGGAAGAAGGTTTCGGTGATAGGCATCTTGGTTGAGTGATCGAAAAAGCTGTCGAAAATTGTATTGGCTGATGGTTGCCCAGTTGGTTAAAGATGAGATGCTGGTAAGGACGAATATGTAGGCGTGCAAAGGCTTGCTTGCGTGCTTGGTCCCTCGTTCTTATGGCTGGATTTGATGAAATTATATATACTGTCTCCAAGATTACATGGTTTCCCTCGTTCAATTATTTTGAACATGACAAGAGTTCAGATAGACGTAGTATACGAGTGTTAGACAACTCATTAAGCAACGGACAACCCAACGAATGGTTCAAGATCACGTAGACACGTCCACCAAGTTCCAAAGGACTTAATTAACAATATAAGTACATAGGCTGAACAGGAGGCTGTTTAGAGAACATGATTCGACTTTTTTATTCTCAAGATCCTCTCCTTTGGTGATTTCTAGAGCCAACAAGGTCCTTTGTTATTTTCACAAGTCTTTAGACGCCGTTCAAGCCTGCGCCAACCCAATTGAGCATAGGAACTTGTCAACTATATTCTAATAATAGCTCACCGTTAAATCTTGGTATTGATTGAAGAATCCATTGATTGCTATCCTCAACCAACACTCGATGCCATGGTACCTGTTGTTGGGAATGAATTCCGCATGGGCTTCCGCAGTGACGTAGGGTAACGTGATCAGCCTCGACCCTGGCAATGCAACGTCGAGGGATGTTTCAGGAAAATGTGAAATCTGACGTGTCCCAATCAGATTTGACTGTAACCTGTTCCAAGGCCTGTATTTTCCATTTATGGAAGGTCTTCAGTGGAGTCAGGCCAGTCGCTGGCCATGATCGTCGCTTGGTTTACAACGCTATCGTCGTATCTTCAGCCTGTCAGTTCGCTCACTTCGGACGACATTTCTTGTTTCATTGCGACATGACGGTTGTGTCTTATTGGATTCCTGTATGTAGTATGTGTTGCAGTCAAGTTCTTTGGCATGCGAACTACTGTGTAAACACTTGGTCAGATCATCGCTGAAAGGTACACCACCATCCTCAACCTAATGCACTTCAACGAATATGGATCAAAATATTGGCGTTTCAGTTCAAAAATAAGCCACAGCGCTTGCGGGAGACTCGACCGAAGATAACAGTATTTTTCATCCCCTATGTCCAGCTGTCAAACTTCAATTGGGTACCGAGTATCTGGAAGGCATATTCTGCTAAGCGCCTGGGAGCTCGGTTATATATCAAGTGGGACGCCCAGCCAGTTGGGAGCTGATCCAGCAGAACGGTAACGTATCGCTACCATTCACTCGGACCACAACTCAGCCTTAAGTCCAGATAGTGGTGTTGATAATACGGTGAAGAAATATAACCTCCCCCTCGAGACCAAGTCTCTGACGTTAGTACTGTCTAGCGCCAACAGTTTATTTCTCTTCTTCCATACAGATGGCATGAAAACTTTCCATAATGGGGATCAGGCATCATCAATATGCAGGAACACCGAAATAGTGCTTTGGATAGAGCTAGGAGGGTATCAAGTTCAGTCCATTGGTGAGAATATCCTCATTTACTGCTGCAGTCAGCTGGTTTGCCGCCGTTCTGGGTCTTGTTGCCCTCGGATCATGTCCGCACATGAGATGATGAAGAGTTCTCTATGGCAACGCGAACCTTGGTATAGTCTTGGAATTGTATAAAGAGTTGAAGTACCAGCTGGTTTTGAGATTCTGTAGACACATTCATCAGATCAAACACACGCCGACAGGTTTCGGGTTCCCATTTCATTCATTCGTTCCTTCATTCGTTCACCGCATCAGTTACTTCATTCCTTCGAGTTTCATCATGAAGTCTTCACTCTTTATCGCTTCCTCTCTCCTTGCACTATTCCCCTCTTGCCTTCAAGCAATGGCTATCCAAGGATTTCCCGAAGACGTGAGGTTCGGCGAGCCGACCTTTGTCGAAGGTGGAAACACTACCACGACAAAGCGTGACGTCGCAGTGGCTCCTGACAACTGTTGGGTTCAAGGCCTTGGCCAGGCAAGCTACTGGTTTCTCCCCGTCTACTCGGGCGAAGATGTGTATGCCTGCATCATGGCCCGCAAGAGGATGACAGGGTCGTCCTGGGTCTGTCCCAGAGATGACTGGTGGCCAGACTCCTACGTTGATGAGATCGTCTCGGCCGGTCAAGAACAGATCTTCAAAGAAGGCGGCGGTGAAACTACTGAAAAAGGAGTTTTCAAGGCCCGGTTCGAAGGAACCACTCGCAAAATTAAGGATAAGGAGGGCATGTCAACCTTGCTTGATATGCTGTTCCGATATACTATGCCCAACTGCGATGCTAGTTATTCACTATGCGTGACTAAGTCTCGTTACTACTACTACAAGTACAAAGGAGATGTAAGTATCCCTTGCACTGATTCATCCAAGATATGCTAACAGAGACAAAGGCCATTGGGATTAAACATAAAGAGTCCGATTGCCGTGGATGGTTTGGTATTGGCGGTGACACCTACGCTTACTGCCCTGGAGAGAGTCACTGCCAGAAAGATTAAAGGGATGTTTGGGTTTGTTGGCATCTATTCATGTTTGATTCCTGGTTTATGTTTGTCTTGGTTGCGTATTTTCAAGGGCTTTGTACTATGTATAACATGTACCACGTACGATCTAGATTATCTGTTGTTAGTTGAAGCGATGTACGGATGAGAATGAATGGATAAGTAATTGGTAATATCTTTATTTCGGCTGTGTCCGTGTATTCAAGTTAACCTTCATTAAATAACCTTCATTAAAGAGTTACATTATACCCCACGCGGGTTACCACGGATGTGGCACCTGTAAATGAAAGACCGATTAACAAAGGAGACGTCATTTTAGGTTTGCGAAAATTACGGATAGTAAAGCTCACAAAGGGATTCTGGGGCAACGGTAGATATTATCGTTCGTTTGGCTTGAAGCGCGCGGCTCGCAAGTTTCTATTTCTAGTGCCCGTTTCCCGTCCACGAGAGTTGAAGTCCTCATCGAGTCACAGCCAACGAATCCGATACGAGCAATGCCGCTCCAGACCACAAAGGGGGGCCTGTTTCAGCATAGACGGCTGGCATCCAATCAAGCCTCTGATGTCATGAGCCCCCCAGAGTGCCCAGTTTTCGCTGCTTAACTTCGCTAGGTGGGGGAACTTGTCCTGTCGGCTAAGCAGCCGCTGCAGCGCAAGATCCAGTGAAGCCCCCCTGTTGGAAAGATTAGTGCACATGTGTCCAATCATACACCGCTCTGTTCTTCTTTTGGAATTGGTTGCCGCCCGTGGGAGGGCAGGGGTCGCCAGTCATGACGCGACCGATAATAGGTACAAGTCCAAACACCGAATATCTTGGAAACTCAACCTAGTACCTAAAACCCTCTTTTTCGTTACATCTTCATCGCAACATATCTGTTGCTTGTTTTCTTTTTACAAACAGTTTGGCTATTGGTGTATCGCCTACGTTGTCAACTGTCATACTTTATCACTTATCACGTTTCAGATTGTGCTCCAATCCCTTACAACATTCTTTGAGAACAGGCCCTTTCAGTATTCTCCCCGTTTGGGGCTCCCGCTCTCCTCTCTCCTCCTGTTCCCAAGTTCGAAACTCTCGACGGCTTCAATTTCGACATGTCGTCAACAGATTCAGACGCTTCGGCGTCAGCGACCGATTCGGCTACAGGAACAGCAGCTTCGGTCACCAGCTCTATCGTGAGCTCCCTCCTGTCCTCAGCGATCTCCGCCTCCGAAACACTAAGTGCGTCTGGCACCTCGTCCGATGAGCCAACAAAAACGTCTTCTGGAGGACTGGCAGGAATTTCTCCATCTCAGACCAGCGCTGCGGACAAGGACAAGGGCATCGGCATTGTCAGTTTCCTTACTGCCGTGGCTGTTGCTGTGGCAGTTTTTGCAGTCCAGATTCTGCTTTTCCTAATTCTTCGCAATAAATTGGCTCGCATCTTGTAGGTTGAAGCCGATCGTCGTTCCTGACTTCGACATCACTGACTCTTGCTAGTAAACCCAAGACCTACTTGGTACCCGAACGCGAACGAACTGAATCACCGCCTAATAAGCCCCTTGCTATGCTAAAGACATTATGGCATTATGGAGATCGTGAGGTTATCGAAAAATGTGGTCTAGACGCCTATTTCTTCCTTCGCTACCTTAAGACACTTCTGATCATTTTTCTTCCTATTGGCGCCATTGTTATGCCGATTCTGCTCCCTCTGAACTACGTTGGTGGTCTTGGACAAAAGGTTGATGTCAGGGATGATGACGATGAAAAGAATGAAGGCACACCTACTGGTCTTGACACACTCTCATGGGGGAATGTTAGTCCCAAGAACTCTAGCCGATACACAGCACATTTAATCATGGCCATCCTGGTGGTTATTTGGGTCTGCACGGTTTTCTTCTTTGAGCTCCGGGTATACATCAAGGTTCGACAAGACTACCTTACAAGCGCTGAGCACCGACTCAGAGCTTCGGCTACTACCGTTCTAGTCAACTCTATTCCTGCCAAGTGGCTCAGCGAAGACGCTCTGATGGGTCTCTTCGATGTTTTCCCTGGAGGCATAAGAAATATTTGGCTCAACCGAGATTTATCATCACTATTGGACAAGGTTAAGGAGCGAAACAAGATTCACCTGGCACTCGAACAAGCGGAGACAGATCTGATCAAAGATGCCAAGAAAGCACAGCTTAAGCAGCAAAAGGCAGAAGAGAAGAGGCGTCGGAAAGAATTGAAGCTTAAAGCCGAAACAAAACAAGAAAGAGCAGACCGGAATGCTAAAGACGACGCGGCAGCCCAGCGAATGGCACAAAGTGCTTCAGGTACGGCGGCTGGCGATCAGCATAATGTTCCCCACAGCGTGGATGCTGGTGTTCGTGAGTCTCAATATGAGACGTACAACCATGACCTTGAGCATGAGCATGAGGAACACAACAAAAAGAGGGGTTTCAGGGTACCTGTTCTAGGCGATCCACTCGCTAAAGTCGGGCATGGAATTATGGGTGTTGTGTCTAAAGCTGGCAACAACGTGGACGACACTCTGGAGACAACAAATGGTTTCATGGGCCTCTCCCAGTCTACAGAACCTCGGACTACGTCTCGAACTTCTGATCGAGTTCGTGAACGGGCTTCAGTGGACGAGGATGAGCTCAACTCTCCTTCAGACACTCTCCGGGTTCTCAACAATCAGTCACGAAACGGCAGGGCCTCAGCCGATAGCACCGCAGCCATCAACCCCCAACCGAACCGCGACCATTTTGGCAATCCTGGTAACACAGTCCGAAAGCTGGAGAACATTGACGAAATTTATAGCAAAGAGGAAGCTAAGTGGTGGCAATTCTGGAAGCCACCTCCCGGTGCTTATGCTTCACCTGTCCCTCAAGGAGGTGTTTCGGAAGCATTCAGGCAGAAGAAGACGAACGAAAGCAAACCTTTGTGGCAAAAGATCAAATACGCCCTCCCATTTATGAGCCCAGATGATGAAGCAGAGCCCATTGAATATCCTACAGCCTACAACACCGAGTACAAAGAGGACTCCGAGCCTGCGGAATGGGAGAAATATCTTAAGAAGAAGGATCGCCCCACGCATCGTCTTCCTCTGTTCGGACAGTCCTGGCTCTTCGGAGTTCCTTTTGTCACTAAGAAGGTCGATACAATCTACTGGTGTCGTGAAGAATTGGCCCGCCTCAACCAAGAAATTGAAACGGACCAACAGCATCCCGAACGGTTCCCACTCGCGAACTCTGCCTTTATCCAGTTCAACCACCAAGTTGCAGCTCATATGGCTTGCCAGAGTGTTATTCACCACGTACCCAGGCAGATGGCCCCAAGAATGAACGAAATTTCACCAAAGGATGTCGATTGGGATAACATGGCGTTCAGCTGGTGGCAAGAGTGGCTACGATCCGGACTTGTCTTTGTTACCGTTGTTGCTATGATCTTCCTCTGGGCTATCCCCGTTGCTTGGACGGCTGCTCTGAGCCAGCTGGACAACCTTATCCGATCTAATCAGTGGCTGTCTTTCCTTAAGGACAACAACACAGTCCACAACATCGCGAAGGCCGTGGCTGGTGTCTTGCCAGCAGTCGTCCTCGGTATACTGCTGGTGCTGATTCCCATCATTCTGGATTTCCTCGCTCGCTTTAGAGGTGCGAAGACAGGATCCCAGAGAGCCGAGTTTGTCCAGATATTCTACTTCGCCTTCCTGTTCATTCAAGTTTTCCTGATTGTCTCAATTGCGTCGTTCTTCGCGGCATCGCTCGATGAGCTGGTACACAATGTTCAAGAACTCCAGACCGTTTCCGACGTTCTGAACCTGTTGGCGTATAATTTGCCCAGCGCTGCCAATTACTTCTTCTCTTACATGATTCTGCAAGCCATGTCTACCAGCTCTGCAACTCTTCTCCAGCTTGGAGCTCTAGTCATGTGGTATGTTATTGCCAAAATCCTTGACAGCACTGCACGTAACAAGTGGTCGCGGAACACCAATCTGCGCCAGGTGAAATGGGGCGCATTCTTCCCAATCTACACCAACTTCGCGTGTATCGGAATTGTCTACTGCGTCATCGCACCACTGATTTCCATCTTCGCCATTCTTACCTTTGCGCTCTTGTGGTTTGCTCAACGTTATGCTATGCTCTACGTCACCCGCTTCGAGCACGATACAGGTGGAGTCCTATACCCTCGAGCCATCAACCAGACCTTTACTGGCATCTACTTCATGGAACTTTGCATGGCTGGGCTGTTCTTCCTCGTTCGAGATGAAAAGGACAAGCTCGTCTGCACACCGCATGGCATCATCATGATCGTCGTTCTCATCCTTACCGTCGTCTATCAAGTGCTCCTCAACTACTCGTTCGGACCACTCTTCCGCTACCTTCCGATCACTTTCGAAGATGAGGCGGTATTGCGTGATCAGGCATTCCAGCGAGCCCAGGATCGCCGTCTTGGCCTTTTGGACAACGACGAGTTGGCAGAGGAACGAGATAGCTCCGATTATCAAGAGAAGGACCAACAACCCCAGAATGGCCAAGGTATTGAGATGCGAAAATTTGGTACCATTCGGCGCCCTGTGAAGCAGGTCGGAACATGGGCAAAGGATGGGGGTAACCAGCTTCGCAAGCTGGCCGGTGTCAACAGGGATAAGGACAAGAGTAAAAGAGCCTCGGAGTACCGAAGAAAGCACCGCCAGAAGGATATCGAAGCTCAGCTTGCTATTGGTGAAGCTCTCTTTGGCGGTATTCATGACGAAATCGAGGACCTTACACCCGAAGAGAGAGATGCGCTCGTTAGGCACGCGTTCCAGCACGAAGCTCTTCGGGCCCGTCGACCTACTGTCTGGATTCCACACGACGACCTTGGCATTAGCGATGACGAGATCCGTCGAACACAGGCATACAGCGAGCACATCTGGATCAGCAACGAGGGCACGGCCCTCGACAGCAAGGTCCGAGTAGTTTATGGCAGAGCACCACCAGATTTCTCTGAGGTTGACTTGATCAACCTGTAAAACATGGTCAATGGTTTGAGCAAGAGGGGAATTTTACGATTATCAAATGATCTGTAGTTGTGTTTTCAGCATTTTCAGTGCTGGGCGTTCTCAAGATGGGTTCCATTATAGTTAGATGAGCCAGTATACACGGCCATTCGCATCGAAGGTGTTTAAAGAAGGGGAAAGAGGATCGTAGGGCTCTATACCTTCAGCGGCGATGGGGAGGTTGGTTACTTCATTTGGGAACAAGCAATGGAGCTGGGGCGAAATTCTGATTTCTTTACACCTTTAGATTTGAAGAACGCTTAGTACAATAACAGGTTATTGTCACTTCATTAATAATTCTTGTCAACGAGCATTTGAAACTCGTTGAATTCAAGCCATCCGCCACACTCGTTTCACCCTCAATGAGGCATAATGCCAATATTGTCAACCATGTCTCATCTCACGTTGGTGACAGCTTGGTGAGTGATCAACACACTGTGATGAGACACTTGTAGTCCAGTGGAACAATAAATGGAATATCAATGTTGTACAGTCTACTCTTAAGACGCCATGCCAAGCAGGCGATAAAATAGGTATACGCAAGTCTAACACGCAAGCTTATCAAAAACCAAAAAGTCCAGTAACAAAAAACGCCTTTTTCCAATGTATGTCGTGAACCATCTAATATCCCGCACCGCACAAAAAATACCGCGTGTGCCAACAGCGCCGACGTGTTAATTCCTTCATCACTCATGCCAGCCAAACCCAGACGTGTAAATTTGAGGCTATTGCTTTCTTTGCTCGGATTTTCGTGTGTCTTCGAGTTCTTTGCGGATCATGTCGTTGAAGACTTCGGGGTTGTCGAGGTAGAGATGATGGCCGGCCTTGGGAACGAGAAGGACCTTTGCACTGCCGTTTTCACGCTTCTTTTCTTCTTCTGTAGCGTTTTCGAGGGCTTTTTGTCTTGTTTCTTTGAGTTTCTCTTCTGATGCTAGACCGCCTGCGACGTCCATCCAGTCGTTTTCTCCATACATGAACACTACTGGTATACCTGTCTCTTTGACTGTAGTTCCGTCGGGTTTTGTGATGGTTTGACGGCCGACTTCTTGGATGCGATCGATAACGGGACGACGAGCGTATGCGCCAGGTGCGAGGATGTATGCTAGAGCATATTCACCACTGCCCTTTTGCTTGAAGATCGAGAAGGAGTAATCGTGGAGAGCTTGTGATTCAGCTTGTGGTAAATGATTGAAGCGTCGGAAACTCCAGCCCGAGACGAATCGTGGACCGAGAGGACCGCTCATTCGGACGATGCTGAAGGGAGAAATGTTCTGGTCCCAGAGCCAGACGAACCAGCCCGGCAAAGGTCTTCGTAGGACGTTTGAAGCAGGCTTGTGCTTTTTGAGAGTACCATTTTGGTCGGTCGTGCTTTGCTGATCTTGTGTGATTTCGTTTTGGATCGTTGATGTATTCGGTTCGGGCATCGAGGCGTTGACGGCATAGGGATCAGATGGGATACCGACCGGAGAAGCGAGGATGAGCTTTTTAAGTCGGCCGGGATATTTGATGGCGTATGAAACTGCGAGATAACCACCGAGCGAGTGGCCCAGGAGCGTGAACTGTTCGAGCTTTCTGGCCTTTCGCCATTCTTCTAGCGCATCGACGAACCAACCCTCCGCTTCCATGACTTGGTCTTCCTTCTTCTTCGCATGGATCTTGAAAGCTGGTCGTGACGAGTTTCCACAGCCCAGCATGTCTAGTGCATAGAGCTTGAGTCCCTTCATGCGAGAAATAGGCTCAAAGTTCTTGTAGAAGAAACCAAGACCAGCGCCGTAACCGTGGATCATGACGAGAGCATCCTCCTCCTTTTCTCCGACTCGCTCAACGGTTACTTCGTTCAAAGCTCGATTCTTTCCGGAAAGATGGACCATTGTCCGTCGCCATACTCGTGTACCGTAAGGATCAGGTCGTTCGGGAGTATCGATGTTTGTAATACTGTCGTTTGCCTCCTTAAGGTGCGGCATGAGGTTCAACAAATTGCGCTCAACGGCTTGCGGCGCCAAACTCGTCCACTGCAAATTATTAATTTCCACTCCTCAACTATGTCGGGCTACATACCCATTGATACGCAGCATCTTTATAACCAAGCGGAAACAAAAACGCATGCGAAGGCTTCAACTCAGCCTGGTGTTTAATCTCCTCCGGCGCATCGGCAACTCTCCCACCATGAGGCGGACGAACGGTACCGTCGGTACTCATACTTCGTGTAGGTGTAGTGGTATTAAAAGCGGTAATTGAGGAAGAAAGTCGCGATATAGGAAGTACCGCAGAAGAAGGTTGAAGTCTAAGCATTCCTTGCCTGGGGGGAGGGCGAGGTTAATATGTGTTTAACCTCGACCTCTCTCTACCACTATAGCGACACTGGAAAAAAAAAACACTCTGGAAATTAATGGATGACGCCTCGTTTCGTGACGCAACAGGCACACAGCGGCCGGAGTTAAGGTGCGAAAATGTCGGGGTTTGAAACAAGCTCCGGTCCGTGGACAAGTCCGCAAGAATAAGAAGAGTAAGATTGCGGAGGAATTGGACTTGATTGTTTACTTGTTTGGGTAAGCGATAGAAGAGGCTGAGCTGAGTATGTAGGTAGATATAGAGAGAAGAGAACAGATTTAAATTGACTCTGTAATAGTGATAGAATATCTTGTCATGAGAAAAACGGAATATATCGGTTTATCATGTACTCAGTACCCGTTGTGGTTCCCCAACGTGTTGGGGCAATCCACTACAATTGGCGGTACTTGGTACCCATTTACCGAGCCAAAGCCAGAGCCTGCGATCTCTCTCTGTCTTTTGGCTTGTGATGACGATGGAAGCGGGTCAAAGAAACCGAACCATCTTCTCCCCAGGAAAATAAGGAACTAATTAAAACAAAGCAAAGCACCAAAAGAATCACACGACTCGCCCACGTTGATCAACAAAAACACCAACAGATTCCCAACTGACTCGTTCAACAAATCACAGCTCGGCTTCCCGCTCTCTCCCTTCGACCATCTGACGATTTCTCT
Source organism: Fusarium pseudocircinatum (assembly GCA_013396035.1). Classification (NCBI taxonomy): domain Eukaryota; kingdom Fungi; phylum Ascomycota; class Sordariomycetes; order Hypocreales; family Nectriaceae; genus Fusarium; species Fusarium pseudocircinatum. The sequence continues at coordinate 39,668 of JAAOAS010000473.1, forward strand.
ATCCCTCTTCCAGTTGCATGGCATCGAGCTCTCTTTGACCCGGGCTGCCCCTCAGCCTCCAACCCCAAAAAGAAAAATGTCCGACGATGTCGATTCCATCGTCAAAGGCGCCTCAGCTCCTACGCAAGGCGCCAAAGATGTCGCCGGCGCGAGTCCCATCCTTCCCACCACCGCCAAACAAGGCGATCCGCTGCATCACACGCCGAGTTCACCGTCTATGATCTATCTCAACCTGTTGATCCTCGAAGCTTCGCTGCGCGCGCAATTCCTAGAACTACGAGCTCGGAAGCGACACCATACTTTCTTTCTCACACTGCTGTCACTGTGGATCGCTGGTTTTGGATATGCTCTCTTTCTCGCACCGCGTGAAGATGGTCGTGGTGTAGGTGGTTCTATCTACTGGGCTGTCGAGGGTGCGGAGAAGGTGTGCTTCATGGGCGGTATCATCACTGCGATACTCGTCTGGGCGACTGGAATCTGGGAGCGTGGAATTCGCTGGCCGAGACGATGGTTTGTTATTTCGAATAGAGGACTACGGGGCTTCAACTGCAAGCTGATCATAATACGACGGACGTGGTGGGCCGAGGCACTCTCGACGATTGGATTCTTCTTGACGTACGGACTCTTTTCACACACGGCTAGTTCATCGTATCGATACGTCGAACCGAGTCTTCTGCGAGAGGTGGAGAAGGAGCTCCAGATCACGAGCGATACACACCCGACGCTGATACTGCCCCACGAAGATGAGGAGAAGGGCGGTCACGAGGAGGATCTAGCGCCAGGCGGCGACTACGTCAAGCTGCTCCTCCTAGCAAAGCCCTTCTCTGCTACGTTCCGCGAGAACTGGGAGCTATATAGGACAGAATACTGGGAGAAGGAAAACGAGCGCCGAGCCCTGCTGCGGCAAAAAGTCAAAGAGCGCGATCAGCAACTCGTCAAGCAACAATACGGCTGGCTATGGTGGCTCCCCGGCCGCCAACCGCGACGCCACGAGCCCGAGAAGACACCACCGCGTCACATCGCCGTTGAGCGCGAACGGCGTCGTCGCGGAAGTAGCGTGCGCCGCGCATCCACAAGCTCAACACGAACGCCTACGCCTATCGTTGAGGAAGAGAATCCTGTCAGTAGACGGCCTAGCAGCGGGTCTATGTCAGCGCGGCGCAAGAGGCTGTCTACGAGTTCGAAGCCAAAGAGGCCGGGGACAGATTCGAGGTCTGTTACGCCGGATTTTCCGTCGCCGTTGGCGAGGGAGAGTAGTGTGACGAATACGCCTGATTCTGGACCTGAGGGGGGCAAGGTTTTGAGGAATTCGAGTTCGAGATCGACTGTTGGGTCGAAGGAGCGGGATTAGGTTCTTGAAAGCGATGTAGAATGCTGTTTAGTGTATGTTGAGTGGTTGGCGATGTTAAGAATACCATGGTTCTTGATGGGCTTTATTCCATGTGAGGTTCTGCACCTAGTTGGTCGACCACCTCCGGTTTTCCTTTAGAGTCGCTATTGTGTGATCATCTCGGCCGTGAATCACGCTGTATGAGATCTGTCCCCAACTCTGTGAGGTGTTCGTTGATAAGCACCCTTGTTGGTTATATTCACATACGAAGTATGCAGATGCCCATGTTTAGAGTGAAAATCCATCTGGTGGTAATGCATGATAGGCCGATGAGTTAAACTCACAATCATTGAGAAATCTCACACCTGTCCTTGTTCCCTGTCTAGCTTGTCAATTGAGTTTCTTGGGAGATATGAGCTGCAGTGAGTAACGAGTCATTGACATGCGAGTCGTAAGCAAGGTAGGGTAGGATAGCAGGATTATGCAGAGTGTCCAATGCAACCAAGGTCCAAACAGACCTCTTGTCGACTACAGACTCAGTAACAACATGAGACACTTTGAATGGTATAGGTAAATCGCATTGGTCTTATAATATCGGCATTCTGATGCCGGACGAACTCTTCTAGCCTCTCAACTAGAACCATCACCATCGGTCTAAAACGTGCCGAGATCGTATTGCCTATTATTCAGAAACCAGTGTCAACTCTTATCTCAGATTCTTATCTCTCTCGCTATATAGTCCCGAGACCATACTATAAATTGTGGAATAATCGAACGGCAGTAGAATAAAAAACCCGCACCATCGCCCGTTACCAGTCCCGAAATCGGCCGCTCGGCATCTCCGAATCGATATCAGAAAAAGGATTTCCGCCAAATGCCATGTCCTCGCCACACCCATAAACTCAACGATAGGCAATATACGAACTATACATAAGTAGGCAACTTGTAAACAGTCTCATGACCAATTCCAAAGGAAATGCAAGTCCAAGTCTCGTGAACAAGACTTCCCCGCGATGTCCAAAGCTTGGCCCATTCGGCCTTTCACCGAATGAATAAAGAAAACGAAACGAAATACGTAAAAAAACCTCCATCCCCGGGGCAGTATTTCCCAAACCGGCATCATGATACCCGCCGGGGCCCTCTTGGCCGGCGGCCTGCCCTATCTACAGTGGAGTTTTTGTCGCTCCCTTCCTATTCCATCGTACAACAGCAACGTAACGCTGTGTAAATAGTATAAGCGAAAATCTGGGGTAGATAGGGTGACAAGTACCGTTATCGCTGGGGAGTTGTTAAAGTTAATTTATTGTTCGCTATCATGGTAAGAGATCATCCGGTAGATAAGACTACCTAGACTAGATATTTAAGTATAGATGTCTGCCCCTTCGCAAGTATGGAGTTTTGAGTCAAGCGAGTTTAGTTCCACAGACCCAAGTAGACATTGCCCATCATGTTCTTCAACTGGGACAAATTCCTCTCGCCCAAGCCGTCTCTAGACGTCCCTGCTCTAGAGACGGTTGATCTCAACGACAAAGAGATGGAGAAGAGAATCGTGAGGAAACAAGATCTTCGAATCATGCCCTGGGTCTGCATAACATATCTCCTCAGTATGTTTTTCTCCTCAAATATACCCCCAAGCAATGACTGACAGAACAAGACTACCTCGATCGTGTCAACCTTGGAAACGCAAAGACTCTCAATAATGACTCCCCAGAGCACAACATCGTCTCGCAGCTCGACCTCACCGGCCAAAAATACAACATCGCCGTCGCTCTATTCTTCGTCCCCTATGTCCTCATGGAATTCCCCAGCAACATTCTTCTAAAATACTTTTCGCCGAGTAAATGGATTTCACGAATCATGGTGTCTTGGGGTATCGTCACCATCTGCACTGCTGCTGTCACGACATATGGTGGATTGTTGGCTGTGAGAATCATGCTCGGTTTGGCTGAGGCTGGTTTCTTCCCCGGGTAAGTTGTCATTTGTGAAAGAGTGAAAGAGTGTGTGCTAATGAGAGATAGTATCATGATGTATCTCTGCTTTTGGTACAAGCCTGAGGAGAGAGCTACGCGAATGGCTATTTTTGCTTCGAGTGTTGCTGTTGCGGGTGCTTTTGGTGGAATTCTTGCGACGGGTATTTCGTTCCTTAACGGAAAGGCTGGTTTGGCTGGATGGCAATGGTGAGTTTGTCACAATCTCTTCCAATGACACATCTAACATCAACAGGCTCTTTGTGCTTGAGGGTATTCCCGCTGTCATTGTCGGAGTCCTGGTGTGGTTCTTCCTCCCTGACTGTAAGTCTCCAAGCTACAATACCCGAGATCGTGATATTAACAGGCATAGACCCCCAAACCGTCTCATGGCTCTCCCCCGAAGAACGCGCCTTCGCCGTCAAGCGTCTAGGCCCCTACGCCCCCTCCATGAACGACAAGCACTGGGACAGCAAAGTCGCCAAGGACACCGTCGCCGACCCCTTCTTCTGGCTCTTCGCCATCGCCTACTTCTTCATGGCCAACTCCCTCAACGCCTTCGGATATTTCGCCCCCTCCATCGTTTCATCGCTCGGCTTCAAGGGCTACAAGGCTCAGCTCCTCACTGTTCCTCCTAATGTCTTTGCCGTGTTCATCATTGTGGGCAATTGTCTGCATAGTGATAAGACCAAGGAGCGCTCGAAGCATGTCATGGGTGGTTTGGCGTTTGTAGCGACGGGTTATTTGCTCCTTGCTGTTGTTAAGCATTGGGGGGCGAGATATTTTGCTGTTTGTATCATTGCTTGTACGAATGCTGCTGTTCTTCCATTCGTTGCTGTAAGTTTACTCCCTCTCATTGTCGATTACATATACTGACTTGCAAAAGCACCGAACTGCCACCGTCCGAGGCTCAACTGCCACTGCGCTCGCAACAGGTGGAATGATCGCCATCTCCAACACAGGCGGTATCACAGCGCCTTTCCTCTTCCCCTCCAGCACAGGACCCATGTACTCGATGGGTAACTGGACTGTTTTCGCATTCCTCATCGCTGCTGCTTGCATCACTGGATACGTGTGGTACGTGTTTGGTGCTCACAGTGGTTACCGAACTGGTGATGCTACTGAGACTGGACACTTTGAGGTTCTGGATGTTGGTGACAAGGATCCCAACCAGGTCATGGACCAGGCTATGGAGAATGAGATGGCCAAGGATAAGATCAAGGCTATGGATATGGCTTAAATGCCGAAGATGCCTATCTTACTTGCTTAAAAGTTATGATTGACGTACGAGATACCTGGCTACAAAATATTTACATGGGATTGTTATTATGAACTAAAGTTTCATCTGTTAAAGCCAGACTGCCGCGTGAGTGTGAAGACGATGCAATAAAGGGAGCTAAGACTTTGAAGATATGAGGATGACTTTAGGATAAGATCTATAAAACCTTCTACATTTAGGTTTATTTACCTGTATTATTACTAATATTTGAACATTTTATGCTCAATTCAATAAAACTTTCGCTATAAGGTATCCATACATTGCGTTTGCCTGCCTTGTAAGCTTTTGCATCTCATAGTTTAAATGACTTACACTTTCCCATCATAGGTAGGTATTAAAGGAAGCTCTTCCCCTGTTGCTCTGTTCCTCCACTTTAAGATCTCCCAACTATAATCAGACCCGTCCAACACGAACGCCAACATGGGACCTAATCTCGGACACTCTATCCATCTTATGCTCTCATCGAGTCTCCGTGGCAACGGTTCTATTCGTATTCGTTCAGCACCGAGCAAGGAATCGACATTGCTACTTACCCAAGATGATGCTCAGTACGAGGACGATGCAGAAGACGAGGTCGATGACCATCACGAGGACGGTGCTGGAGACGAGAATCACCCTGATGAAGACCACATCGAGTTGAAGAACTGCCTCGACGACTTCGCAGATGCTCTCAAGAAGCAGTCAGCAGCTGAGATCGATGAAATCCTCAATGAGAAGCTCTCCGAAATGGTCTACGGCTCAAACATGATCGAGGCGGTCGGCAGCAACCTCGACATCACAAGCGAGCTCTGCCGAGATATTTTCGCCGGCGTAATAGACACAGACGCCGTTGAGATCAGCGATCATGATAAAATCTATAAGGCTATTCAAACGGAACGAATCGAGAAGTGTAAGCCTAGTTCACATGAAGACGTGCTCCGAACCCGACGCGAGGTTGTCCAGCACGCAAAGGCTGCGTACTACATGATGAACGAAGTCGACATCAAGGGGAATGATCTTTCCGAAGAGATCATCCTGGAGACGCACCGCCTTCTGACATATAAAATCGACAGTCCGGATGGTATTCCCTCGAGCGAATACGGGGGCATCTACCGAAATTGCCCAGTCCAGCGAGGCTTCCACTTCTTCCCTCATCAATACACAGTCCCAAAGGCCATTCGAGATCTGACTACCTCTCTCAAGGCTGATATCGCAACAGCAGAGGCAAGCGGTGAGATTGACCCTGTGGCTCTAGCAGCCAAATATTGCCACAAATTTGTCAACATCCACCCCTTCCTCGATGGGAACAGCCGGACAAGCCGTCTCATTTTGAATACCATTCTCCTAAAGTATGGTGGTTGCTTCGTGTGGTTTGGAAAGGATGCAATGGAGCGTGAGCAGTATTTGGATATCGCGGCAGAGGGATTCGCTGCTTAGGCTATGGCTATGGAGGAGGATATGGATGATCTACCAGAGGGCTTCAGGCCCAAACACCACAAGAAGCTGGCCACATTCACTCTGAAGCATGTGTATACGTATCTGAGCCTGTTCCAGCAATAGGACCTTATGATGAGTTTAGGAAAGAATGACAAAAAATTAGTAAAGTCTTAGGCTTACTTCACATAATCTTTTCCTAAGTTTTAGAGTAGTCCTGTGGGTCAGGGTAGTTCAGAGCAGTCTCGGTATGTTGAAAGCTCAAAATATAGCCCAGTTGATAGTGTCTGGTAGTAAATCCTCATATTGGATAAGGTCTGGTGTTGATAGAAGCCTTGGAGGCCCTCTGAAGATTACAGCCAGCGCATCACCCACCCAATACCTAGCTAGACGAAGGACACTTTGTGCCTGGCCCCTGATTCAAGGAGCAATGAGAAAGTTGGTCGCCCTCTAAGATAAGGTAACACCTACAAAACTCCCCGACTAGCCAAAGTTACAAGGTCGTAGTCAAAGAGTCATGACACGGCCAAACTTCAGATTCCCATGTTCGCAATCCCCCACGGAAATAAATGCAGTGAGATTTAGTGCAAAGCTTGACTGAACAGAGTTTGGCTGACACAAACTTCCAACGCCGAATCCCAGCAGCGGGTAAGTGGCTTGGAATGAACGTTGCCGCCATTACTCATCTTTTTGAAGATGAAGACAGTCACGGAAAATGATGCTGGAGAGGAACGTATGTATTTGTTTTATGAAATATGTAGTGTTGTGGTTTCGTAACACCGGGTATATATAATAATGTGTACATGAAGAAAATGTTGGGTTTAGCAGTCGTGATGTCCATGTCCTGATCAAAAGCCTCGTGTCGCCAGATGTATTTCTGACGAAGATTTCGATAATCCCTCACTTTCGTAATGATGTCCCTTTGACGTCCCAATCGTTGATTCAGCGGACGACTTTCCGCCCATGCTCATACCGTCATCTTCTCCTCTCTCTTCCCGTTGAACAATGACCTCTGTAGTCATGACAACCTCATCATCGCGGGGTGTCTGACGAGGAGCCTGTCGCTCGTCACCGCCCATGACATAAGCTCTATAAGATATATCGCCAGGTGGCTTGTCAACATTATTGCTGATGAATGTATCAAGCGCAATATTCGGCTTGTTTCCTGTAGTCGTACCAGCCGTGTGACTACGTGGTCCAGAGCTGCCATCTTTGTTACCCGTAGTCATCTCAACTAGACGGTTGAGGATTGTGAATTCTAGCTTGAGTTTTGTGCTATACACAAAAGCTTTGTAGGATGTTTGGTACTGGTACTGGTTGGCGTACTCAAGACCTAGGATGGTGATGTCGAGAAGAATGATGAGGATGTTGACATAGACGAGATGGTTCATTAGACGACGACTTCCACGCTTGTTGCCCATTGTGCGTTCCAGACGCATCATCTTGACTGTCTCGTAGATGTAGAAGCATGAGATGATGATCTCTTGTATGAAGAAGACGGTGACTTGGATCTTTTCCATGACGGAGTATGGTTCCTTCCACATAGCTGTATTGGGTGAAAAAGAGCCATAGATCATGGGAATAACAGCTCCATGCATAAGAAAGCCATTAATAATGATCATGTACAACACCGCCTTTAGCCTGAATCTATTCCTCAGAACGAGATGCAGTCTTGACCATAGGACGAGTGACTGGCCCGAAACCATGGCTACCCATCCTACCGAGATGAAGGTCGAGGCGAGATATCCCAGCGCTGAAGAGGCGTAGTACTTGATGAAGAAACCGCAGCAGTACACTGCGATTCCCCATGTTGAGACGAGGAATGACCAGAAGTAGAGACCGGAGTGACGCTTAAAGGTGCCAAAGATGATGAAGTTGAGCTCAATGACGTTGTAGAGCGATATGGCGAGGAAGACGAGAACGACGGTTATTGTGGTCTGGGATATGCCTTCAAGGCCTGATCCAAAGCCATTTTTGGCCATGGTTGTGAGTTGTTGTCCGTTGAACGACTGTTAATTCCGAGAGGAGAGCATGGGGAATGATAAATGAGACAAGACAAAACAAGACTTTTCAACATGCATCAATAAGTTTCTCATCTTACTATTAGTAGTACACTTGTTAATACTTGACAAGCCTTTTGACCGCTACGTAATATAAACGGTCTGAGCACAGAGCCTGTGCCGTAGAGACTAAAGAACCAGGCCTCATCGCAAACTCTCACGAATCGGAATCGAAACGAGCGAGTCAGGTCCCGTGCCGATCTGGTACTCGACAGGGCTGATCCCATGGGATTGGTAGAGACACAAGGTTTGCGCTAAGTGGACTGTTGTAGATCATGGCGAATTCTGGGGTTAGTGGGGAATATGCCGTGCGAGGCTTGCATCGTCTGCTTGGTTATTGGGTGCTGAAGGATATTGTGATGATGGAGTGGTCACTGTGGTGAGAGAGTTTTTATCCCTGATGATCTGGTTGAGATTTCTGGAAGAACTTTGTTAAGGTCTGTCATTGGTGATGTTGTGAATGGAAGTAATGGTGGTATCAAATCTGTCAGACTGGGTTTAACAATGGATATCTCGCTTACCATCGCCCTGGTACTCAACACTACAGAATATCGATGGTTCTAATAACATGTCAAAGTCGAACCTCAGACCTCAGCCAAGCTAAGAATCCTTTGCCGATCACTACCGCCAAACAGGAAGCTATACAGAGCACTTGATTCAGCCACTTTAACCCCATGCTTCTTCCCCGCGATGTCTTCAGCTCTTGGCACATTGGGACCTTTGCGAGGGTCACGACAAGGGTCCTTACAAGACATGGCTTGAAGAAACCTTGTAGGTAATTTTAGCATCTAAATTGATGTGCAGCCTCGTGTCAATGAAGAATATTCACGTGGAGGAGGAAAAAGCAATAAGTCAAAGCCCTGGGTATTACATGCAGATACTTTTCGAGGACGCCTTTCTCATTATTCAATTCCCTGGCGTTATGGTACGTGGTCGATCATAATGCTTCTACAAAACAAACTCATTGTTCAGGAGAACTCACCTACGCGTCCGATCCCGGAAACAGTGTCTACCGGGAATGCTCCCATCCTATTAGTCTACCGTTACCCGTGGCTTGTGCCCTAGCGTCGTCCGCTCTCTCCTGGAAGATCTACATTCCGCTCTTCGTTTCAGCTTCATTCCACTTAGTTCACGATCGGAACGGTCGCCCGCTTCCCAGGAACCGGTTCTGACACTATCGTTTACTAGCGAGGACGAGACCAAGATCATCGTGCTCGGTCCTTCGGTTAGAACGACAATGTGCGGAGGTGGTGATCTCTGTAGGGAATAGGTAAAGCTGACATGTCAACATGTGAATGCAGACAGATTCTCGTGATGTTATTCGAGAATGACTCGTCTTGAGTTTATTTATCTCTAGTAGTATCACCTTTTGCATGATCTGATGCCCCTGGTACTGATCACAACGCAGATCCGGGGAAGAGCTCCACGAATAGGTAGCACATGCGTTGGATGGTGATGTTCTTGCTAATCTTGTTCGACGTTGCATTGAGCCGGTGTGCTGGGTAAGAATGGACCTTTGTTTGACCGAGAGGATCTGTGCGGATTGCAGAATGCTCGCAGCGAGCCTGTGACTGAGGGCCTGGTGCAGTCGCTGAAAGGTAATTCAAAGTATTTGGCCCATGTCTTATATTCCTGATATGGCACTTATACCAACATACCATGTCAAGCCCTCCCTCAATTCACCTATTGCGCTTAACCATAGCATCGACGACAACCCTCTCCTCCTCCTCCTCAACCTGCACAACAACACTCCCCAGAACATGATACCCCAACTTCAAATACAACCCCTGTCCCATAGGCGTAGCCAACAAGCTCAAACTCTTCCCATCCTTATTCGCCTCTTTCTGTCCCCATTCACATATCATACTAGCTGCTCCCCTCCTGCGGAAGTCAGGATGTGTGATAACCTCCCATAAAGGAATTTGATCTGAACCGAATTGCTTAAAGTACTTCTTCAGACCGGCTGGCAGGGCTTTGGCATATTCTTGCATGTGCTTTTTGTTTGCGTCGCGACGTTCGTTGATGCCGTGGTCTGTAATTGTTAGACAGTTTGAGATGGAGAGCGATACGAACCTCCTGGTATAAAGTCGCTTGTGACTTTCAAGTCCCATACTCCGTAAGAAATAGGCTGGTGGACAACTTCTCCATCATCAAGCACAGGTGCTGTAACTACCAGGATGACTAGTTTATCAGGCCGTTCGAATAACTCCTCGTGCTCTATTCTTGTCCATTTCCAGAAATCTTCTGGGTACTTATCACGGTATGGAAATCTGTAGTCTGTACCTGGGTCATCAGGTGATCCGTTTACTGCTATCCAAGTTATGTCATCCAAGTCATCTATGTTCGCGCGACGAAGCGTGAGAGGGGCGTTGGGGATAGGCTTTGATGATGGGCTGATTGGACCTCCACCCATGATGATGAACGACTGAGGGGCTGAAGGTTGATAGAAAACTGTTGGGACGCGTAAATTGAGAATCCAATGGCGCTAGATGTCAAGTATAAGGATTTATTCCAAGTTAGATATCGAGAATCCTTCTCAGAAGAAGATCAAATAACTGACATCCTATTCCGCTACCGCCAATTCTCATCGAGATCATAAAGTAAGCATAGCTGTGACGTCTTTGCTACGAGTTCAATAAACGCCTATTCGACGGCTGTATGCATATCTGTATGTGCCTCCCTTCTGCATAAGACCTACCATGACGTTACCTGATAAGCCCATGTCCCCAATGTAGCAGAAGATTAGGATGGCAGGAAAGCGAGACATATCGTGAAGTTAAGCTTGCCTCTCACTTATAACAATCGTTATATCAACTTACATCTTAAAATTAAATGATCTGTAAAACTAATAAAATGAATACCTTTTAGGACAACTGGTGAAGTTGATGATGGGCTAGCATTGTGAAACAGAATCTGATGATTTACGGCCTAGTAGAATTCGTGTCAAAGCCATTGTTTCCCCTTGTTCAGTCCAATTGAGTCTATTACTGCCTTGTTCGTGTTGATTCGATGGTATCCTACCAGACAGAACATATCCGTAAGAACACTTCTTTGTCCGGCTTGAGGCCCTCATTGCGTAGTCCGAACAGTGAGTCTCACACAACAGCAAAACATGTAAGTGAACTCAGGGACCGTTCATACAAGCATTATTCTACACGATGCTGTAATCACCAAATACTTCAGTATCAAAGAAGCAGCGTCTCTCATAAATATGCATTCGAAAGCCCAAAAGGTATCTCTCAATCTCATCTCTCATCACCATCCTCACGACCACAGCGCCATTCAGGTATATCCCCCCAATACCTGATATCAAACATGCCTTCCTTCCAAAACATCACCTTCGGAGTCGAGCTGGAACTCATGACCCCCCTCCCCGACTCCCAACGCATGTGGCGCTTCATCTCCCCCTCCGCAGCAGCACGCTTCAACATGGCCGACCTCCTCGCAAAGCGAACATCCCTGCCCATCGCAGTGCAATGCTGTCATGCCCCAGATGACAGATGCACTATCTGCGCTAGAGTCCCCAAGGAGAACCAATTCAACGGTGACTGCGTGCTACAGTTCCCAGAGATACTGTCTTGTGGAGAGTTTGTCTCGGAACGTTGTTTCATGTTCAAGGGTGAGTTTCTTGAACATGCTCATCCGTTGAGTAAGACACGAGGCTGGGATGGTGTGGAGATAACGACGCCTGTTTTTCACGCTGGTGAGTTGGACGATGGACTTGATACCATGAAGACTGCTCTGGCGAACCTTCGACAGCTAGATCTTCAAATCTCTGCTGATGATTCATGCGGTATGCATGTCCATGTTGGTGTTGAATCAGGTATGGCCATCCTTCTCGCCCAAAAGATCACCACTCTAGTAATCCTTCTCGAGACCACTCTTCTTCTCCGTCTCGTCGCGCCTCCACGCTGGAAGGGTGCTTTCTCCATGCCAATCTGCGAAAACTCATCTTTAGCAATGGACATGTATCTCCATAAGCCTCCCGAAGATCCTACTCTACTCAACCAGCATGTCCCGTGCAAGAGTACCATGAAACCAGGTAAGTGGAACAACTGGTATCCCAAGCACATCTACAAGATGCTCTACGGCGTATGGGGCAGCACAATCCTCGCTGATCTAAGTCTACGCCTCAAAAAAGCAGGTATGAACCGCTGCGGCTTCGCATTGTCTTTACGAGATCGTGGTGAAGAGAACCTTGAAGGGTCTCCTACGACTGTGGAGTTTCGATATTCGCAGATGACGTTTGATCATGAGCTTTTGCGGAACTGGACGGAGATTCTGGCGAGGATTGTTGTTATTGCGCAGGGCGATGCGGAGGAGTTTAGGGGGTGTGTTGAGAAGATTGTTGCTATTAATGGGAGGGATGATAGGGATGTTTGGAAGGGTTTGGTGACGGATGTTCTTGGGCTGGGACATCGTGTTCCGCAGTGGGAGGAGCAGTTGAAGTGTTTTGAGAGGGGTGAGTATGTTTCTCATCTTGATGATGAGCTTCTTCTCAAGTCTCTTTGATTGCTAACCCACAGAGTACGTCGGGCGTTGTCTTTACAGCGGGCTATTGATTTGGGAGTTCAGATAAGTCAAAGGTAAGTCAACTGACAAACAGGTTGTAGTCTACGGATTGAATATATTAGCGAGAGAAAATTAACATTTGAAGTGCAATTCCTTTACATATCCACTTAAGGTAAAATGTGAAGTTTCATAAGATGGTACAGGGTATGTTGACGCCATCGCGATCTATGAATGCAACCCACCCATCAGCCTAAGATCTCAGATCTCCTTGGCAAAGGCTTAACAAATAAAATATCCATAAAAACATCTTCAACAATCCTTCGGCCCAATTATTCACGACTCCGTTTTCCCTTATAAACCCTCACTTATCACCGTCCACATCCCGAGATGTCAGTATAAATCGTCGATGGTTGACGTGGCTGTCGTGATGTCATGTCTCAAAGCAGGGCATCATGAATATCCCGATAAGCCAATCATCGTGATTTGAATGGTAATCGACACTCGACCCTCAAGCCTTGTTCACCGCGTCATAGACAAAACCTCACCAATGAATTAACACCGGATCTCGATGGGAGGCTGGATGGATGACAGGATGAACTATCCGGGGAAAATGTGGCTTGTATATAAGAGTGATCTCCATCGTGAACTACCGCAGTCAAGTCTTAGTTCTATTGAAGATACAAAACCACGATAATCTGTAAAAATGGCGCCTTCAGCAACAGACACCTCCTTTGCAGCCCACGTAGCAAACCAATTCCAATCTTACGAATCAGACCGTCAAGCTACCTCCAAAGAAACCCTCTACACTACCTCTAATGGCGTTCCCATCGCACATCCCTACGAGACCCAACGAGCCGGTGAAAATGGGCCTCTCCTCCTACAGGACTTCCACCTGATCGATCTCCTCTCTCATTTTGACCGTGAGCGTATTCCTGAGCGTGTTGTCCACGCAAAGGGAAGTGGTGCGCATGGTTATTTTGAGTGTACGGACCCGTTGGATGATTTGTGTCTGGCGGATATCCTCTCCGAGAAGGGGAAGAAATGTTCTGTTAGTATGAGGTTTTCGACGGTGGGTGGTGAGTCGGGATCGCATGATATGGCGAGAGATCCTAGAGGTTTTTCTGTTAAGATGAGGACTGATGAGGGTGTAAGTGATCTGAGTGAAGTGTTGTGGTGAGATGCTGATTTGTGTAGAACTGGGATATGGTCTTCAACAACACGCCTGTCTTCTTCTTGAGAGACCCGGCCAAGTTCCCTCACTTTATTCACACTCAGAAGCGAGACCCAAGTAAGTTTCTGACTTTCTATATCCATAATCGTAAAGGCTAACGAATAAGGCACTCATCTCACCCATGCTGACGACTCATTCATGTTCTGGGACTACCTCTCCCAGAACCCCGAGTCAATCCACCAAGTCATGATCCTCATGGGCGACAGGGGAATTCCGCGTGGCTACAGAAAAGTTCATGGATACAGTGGACACACTTTCAAGCTTGTGAACAAAGCGGGTGAATGGGTTTATTGTCAAATCCACCTCAAGTCCATGCAAGGTATCGACTTCGTCACCCAGGAGGACTCAGCCGACTACTCCCCCGATTTCTCCCAAAAGGATCTCTATGAAGCAATTCAGAATGGAGATTATCCCAAATGGACTCTTGAGGTTCAGACCATGACCCCCAAGGAAGCCGAGGAGTTGTGGGAGAAGCAAAAGATCAACGTCTTTGACCTCACTCATGTCTGGCCTCAGAAGCAGTTCCCCCGTCGCAAGGTCGGAGAGTTCACTCTCAACGAAAACGCAATCAACTACTTTGCCGAAGTAGAGCAAATTGCCTTTAATCCTTCTCATCTTCCCCCCGGCGTTGAACCATCGGCTGATCCCGTTCTCCAATCCCGGTTGTTCTCTTACCCAGACACCCATCGCCATCGTCTTGGTGTAAACTACCAGCAATTGCCAGTCAACGCTACACGCACAGGTTATCAATTCGGTAACTTCCAGCGCGATGGCCAGATGGCGTTCTATAACCAGGGCGCACGACCGAATTATCTTTCGTCTATTGATCCTATCAAGTTCAAGTCCCGTGCTGTGGATCTCGACAAGACTCATGGGCAATTCACTGGAGAAGCTATTACATTCCTCACCGAGATCCGACCAGAGGACTTTAACGCCCCTCGCGCACTTTGGCGAAATGTCTTTGATGAGCCAGCCCGTGAGCGTTTCATCAACAACGTCACCGGCAAGATGAAGCTGTGCAAGCAGGAGGAGCCGTTGAAGCGACAGATTGCTATCTTCCGGGAGGTTGATCCTGAGATTGCGGAGAGACTGGAGAAGTCAACTGGTATTAAAGGATACGATGGAATTGCTAACTTGTCCTTTAATGGTACGCACAATGGTATGACTTCTGACGCGAAGAAGAAGCTTGCGAATGGAATTGTGGATAAGAACAAGAGTCCTGCTGCACGCCAGGGTGCGCCTGGTTCTGGAGCTCATGGCAGTTTGGCAACAAACGGAAAGTCAAACGGTGTAAATGGACATTAAATAGTTTTCAATAGCGTCAATACCATCCTCCCCACAACAAATATCCCTCCAAATCCATCCTCCGTGCCCTCCGTATTCTCTCCGCCTCCGTTCCGTATGTGGGGCCGTCTTTACTTCCCCTCCTCCTTCGCCTCCGCCCTAGGAGCCTGCCAACTACAGCTCGGCGGCGCACACGTCTCAGCACACTTGACGCACGCGAGCTCGCTCTTCCTGAAGCTCCCCTTGATGATCCTCTTGTCGTCGAACGCATATCTCGGGCAGTGCATCGTGGGGCCCGCGTTCCGCCCAAACAGCCGTCGCTGATAGTCGCACGCCGAGCCCAGGTCGTCCACGGCGTAGAACATGTCGATGTAGTGGAAGGCCTCGCCGCCGATGATGGCGCGGCCGCGGGTCATCTGAGGGCACTCGGGGCCTTTGGCGCAGCAGCATACCATGCGTTGGAAGGAGTATGTGCACATTCTGAGAAGATTCGCTGGAGGATATTTGTCGGAGTGGGAGTGGTTTTGGCAGAGAGGGATTAAGGGATGATCGTTCACAGTCTGTTATTCATTTGGATGGCTGCTTGTATATATGAAAATTGCCGGGCCCGTTACACCTCCTCCGGCTCCGCAAACCCCAAAGGGTGGTCTGTTTGTCCAACTCCTGTTGTACCATGCGGCGACCCGTAACCAGCGACGGGGGTCGCGGGACAAAGCAAAGTGCAAACACGGCCCTTGGGAACTCGAGATAGACGAGACGGGTCAGTATCGCGAGTGCGACTAACACGGTAGCCATTGCTTCTCTCTGTCACTATCTCTCTCTAATCCATCTGATCAACAGTCGTGGCATCACCGTTTCGTCCCCCAGGCGCTCCAGCAATCTCCTTATCCTTCTCTCCAACAGGATATCTCCATCTAAATGAATCCTCCGCTCTTCCAAGCTGAATATCCTTCAGATGCGTGAGCAGCTTCTCAAACAGCGGCCCAGGCTCTTCCCTCCCATCCTCGATATACGTGACAACATCCTCCCCTCCCCCAACACGTCGCGTAATACTCCTAATCGGCACCAGCGCCGCCGCAGTCCCCGCTGCAAAAACCTCTGTAAACTCCTTGAGCTCCTCATACTTGATCGCCCGCTTCTCCACGGCCCAGCCGTAGCTGCGCGCCAGCTCCTGGATGCTGTCGCTCGTGACACTCTCGATGACGCACTTGCTGTCCGGCACCGCGAGGGTCACCCGTCCCCCGTTGTCCTTGACGCCGATGAAGCCGCTCGTGCTGAACTCGTCAATCTCTTCGTGGCGCACACTGTCCAGGTGCAGCGTGATACCGTAGCCCTCGTCACGCGCCTTGTCGCTCCAGCGCAGCACAGGAGCGTAGTTGCCACCGACCTTTGCATTACCCGTGCCATTCGGCGCCGCGCGATCAAAGTCCTCAAGAATAAGCGCCTTAACTGGATGGGCGCCGTGGTAGACACCTGTGGGAATGACAAACACCGCAAAGATATACTCATCCGGCGGTGAAAGACCAAGCTGAGCGCTTGAACCATACAGCTGCGGTCGAATATACAGCGCAGCGCCAGTGTCGTGAGGAGGAACGTATTCAGCGTTCAGAGCGACAGCAGCGCGGACGGCATCGAGGAACAGCTCTTCGGGGACGTGGGGCATTGACACGACTTCCGCAGAGTGCTGAAGACGTTTGGCGTTACGGTTGGGTCGGAAGATGGTGATTGCTTCGTCATTGGGAGTTCGGAAGGCCTTGAGACCCTCGTAGGCTTGTTGGCCGTAGTTTAGAGCTGGCGCCATGCCGTGGATGCGCATGAAGGGATCGGCGACGAAGCGAAGAGGGGTCCATTTTCCTGTGCTTCGACTGTAGGTAGATTCAATATGGCCATTGACTGCAATTGTCAATACAACAGCTCTTCAAGGGTAGTCAATTGGGTGGGAAGCTAACCTTCGCGGACCTTGAAGCCCACATTGGACCAGTCAATGGTATTAACAGGAGGAGGAGGAAAAGCAGTCATGATTGTGATGAATGCACAGAACAGGAACTACTACAGTCAACGTCCAATCCAGCCTCTTTTGTACTTCTATCACTTACATTTATAAGCTCTCAGTAACTCGTAGTAAGAACTAGAAGATGCTTTCACATCGACACTAACTTCTCTGACTCCCAATAAGAATTATTTGGGCCGATGTCGCAAGGCGCGGGGTGTCTCTACGGCAGTTTATTTTTGGCTGTTTTCAGGGCGCATAATTCGCTGTTGAGCTGCTGGATCTCACTGGTGTGATGTCATGCGTGGGCGGGCAAACGGTTAATGGGAATCAACGTTTGTTGAGAGTCAAGGGAGATCGGAAACGGCGGGAGGCGTATAGCAATTGGGACGGATGAGGTTATATCCTTCTATTCATTTTCTATCTCGTCTGTATGATAATAGACCCGCCTTCATCCGTTGATGCCCCATGCTAAGAAATACGAATGAGAGTAGAGTAGCGTGTGTAAGAAACCATTTACTCGCGAGAGTCCCTAATAATGAAACCATTCCTCATTGTAGCCCATACCCATCATAACGACTCTAACTAAACAGCTATAAACGACAAACAAAAAAACATCATATGGAACTACTCTTTTGGTGTCGTCGAGCGACTGGACGTGACGATCGTTTAAATTCCCCTGCGCCCGCTGACCCAACGCCAACGGCACAAAGACAAATGCAATAACACGCAATAATTCCACAATAAACCTGCAGTCAGGAGGAGTTGAGAGAAGCGAGACGCTGGAGACAAGAGAGGACGCCTGCAGAAAGTTAGTTAGAGACATTTATCAACACGGACCTATCGGAAGGGAAACGTACCACTGACACCCTGCGTAAGAGTGGCTGTTGCTTCGGTGTTGCGGTTACCAAGACTGACTGTAACAACATTCTGTACTGAGCCGTCTTCCTGGAGCCTGTTTGCCCACTTAAACACCTTCTCATCCTCTCGTCCATCACCGATGACCATCAAAAAGTCAACGGGCGTCTTGTGCTCCTGCGTAGAACTCATCTCCGTCTTCAGCGTCTCAAATACCTTCCTGGCAGCCGTTCGCTTGGTCCAATCTATGGGCTCAACAGCGATACACCCGTCCAGGGCAATAGCATGGACGCGCTGAGACTCGCAGGCATCATTGACGTGACTGGCGCAATCTGAAGCCTGTCGTGAAGCGGACTCGTAGTCCTCCGCACTCTTGTAGTGGAAAATCAGACTGCAGCGACGCTCCTCGATCTCAGCACCGGGCGTTCGCTCGAGGTAGTATGTCATGATAGGCCGCACTGACTCCTTCCAATCCTTGACGTGGTCGAGATCAGCCATCTCAGTCCACTTTTCGTTGCCATGGACCTTGAGAAAGCATCCATTCTCAGCAATCAGGCCCAGGTTGGGAACTCGGCGGAAGACTCTATCGAGTTCCTCAGGGCGTCGACCAGACATGACGTAGACAGTGTTGCGCTCGTCAAGGAGCAGATCATTCAACACATCAAGTGTTCGCTGGGGGCTGATGGGAATGATCTGGTTGACAGGGCCCCAAGCTACCAGGGTGCCCTCATAGTCAATGATGAAAAGCCGACGATTCGCGTTCAAGTATTTGTTAGATAGGGCTGGAATCGATAAGCGGGGAACAGATGTCTGATCGCGCTTGTGCTGCTCCTCATACACTATATCCAGGCGACCGAGGAACTCGGTGAACCAATGAGAGCCGGTGTGACTGTTGACACGTTTGTATAAATTTTCCCATCGCTGATCCTTCTCTTCCTCGCCCATTTCCAAAGCCTGCTTGATAGCATCGGCGCACTGTCGGTAATCCCAAGGGTTCACAGAAAGTTCATTCTTGGCGAAGAGGGAAGAAGTTCCCGTGAATTCAGAGAGGATCAAAGAACCGTGCTTCTTCTCTGGCAAAAGCTTTCCATCTTGGCAGAAAAGATACTCGTGGGAGGTCAAGTTCATACCCTCACGTTGGCTGGTAATCATGAGCGCGTCGGCAATGGTCAAGAGTGCAAGGTACTGAGCGTAGTCGATATCTTGCTTGAGGTATACCACTGGCTGATACGCCAGGTTGGCCCACGACGAGTTGACTCTGGTCACAATGTCGCTAACGGTGGCCTCGAGATCACTCTTTTCGTTAGATGAAAGGGCGACTTGGATGAGAACAGCGTTCTCGCGCCACTGAGGGTTCTTGTTAAGGAAGAGCTCGTAAGAAAGAAGCTTCTGACGAACACCACGGACGTGGTCAAGCTTGTCACGAGCAACAATGAGCTTCTTGCCCTTGTATCGCTCCTGCAGAACCTGCAGCCACTTTGCAACATCTGGGGCGTCAAGATGCTCACGAAGACTGACCGGGTCGATGCCAATGGGAAGGTGAATGACATCGACAAATCGATCTTCAAGCTGAAGACCATCCGGTGTAGCTTCGGCACTCAAGATACGACTGCAAGTCTGGAGGAAATGACGTCCGTACTCGTGAATTTGGAAGCCAACAAGGTTGGCACCGAGCATACCCTCTAGAAGCTCTTTTCTGACAGCCAAGCATCGGAAAACCTCAGAAGACGGAAAAGCGACGTGCAAAAAGAAGCCAATCTTGGCCTCAGGGAGCTTCTTACGGACCATTCCAGGAACGAGAAGCAGATGATAATCATGAATCCAGATGACATCACCTCGCTTCCAGTTCTTAACAATCTGGTCGGCAAAGGCCTGGTTAACATTGACGTAGTATTTCCACGAGTGGTCTTCGTACGCCTTGCTCTTGGGGTTGTCAGGGATCTGGTAATGGAAGACAGGCCACAAGATGTGCTTGCAGAAGTGGGCATAATGACCATCAAAGTCCTTATCGGAACAAAAGACAGTCAACATGTTGTGTTCATTCGCTAGAACAGCCTCGATGTCCTCCTTCTGCTGTGTGCCTTCAAGGGCATCGGTGGGCATGCCGAGAGTGCCCACCCAGGTAATATCGTCAATCTTGCCATCGCGCGCAGCGGCGTCAGCAGCATTGCGAAGACCACCATTGCCCTGGTCGGCATTGACAACCATCCACCCGGCTGAGGCAAAGACTCGATCGTGGCTGTCGCTTCTAACTAGAGATCTCGGTTGGAGAACTCCCTGACGACCAAGTTCACGGGCCTTTTGCATTGTTCGATTGTTCTCGGAGAGGGAAGCGGAGGGAGGAGGAGAGCTGGCGCGGGACTTGGGCTGGTTGGCCCGGCTGCCCCAGGTCTTTGCATGCTCAATGCTGGAGCTAGCGCCGTGAGGAAATTGTATTCTGAATCCATCTTCGTTCGCGAACAAGTTGGAATCAGTCTCTTCGGTCGGTGTATGAGGAGGCGTTATATCCTCTTTCTGGAACAGACTCGGTTGGCGAGCTAGAGGTGCAGGTCGACCACCAGTTGGAGGAGCGGGTTTGGGCTTGGGAGGGAGAGTAGCAGCTTTTGTAGGCTTGGGGTTTGAGGATCCGGACAATGAAGCTCGAGTAGGATCGGCGCCGAGGGGAGGTGTGCCGGGGAGGGTGAAGTGAATTGTCTTGGGGAGGAAGCTATCGTCATGTTAGTTCGTCATTTCTCGCTAAGGTTTGGTGGGCTTTTAACGATGGAGGGGCTAGAGCGGGGAAGCAACGAAAAAACATCGAGGGAGGCAACATACAGAGAACACACAAAGACCGTCATTTTGGCTGATGTTTTGTGTAAGAATAGCTCAAGAAGCTTATTTGGTGGCGTAGAGTTCTTGCCCGTGTGGTTCGAGTCTTGTTGGCTATCAAAGGGTAACGAGAATCGACTTGATCGAGATACTGTTAATTCTTGCGTATGGCGAGTTCATGTGGATGTAGAACTGAAAATACGAGTGGCAGGAGAGTCGAGTTTTGTTGAGGAATGTAGCTTGTCGCAGGCAAAACGCCTCTTTGTCGCAGATGCGCTCAGGTGTAAGATCGAGCCGAAAGTGGCGAATAGCACCGCAAATGGTTGAATGCGCACGGCAGAAAGATGGGAATTCTGCAAGGTTGATAGTTGAAACCAAAAAGGACCAAGTATAATTTGGACGAGAAAATCTCCGATATGGCCGCTGTTGCTCCGTGTCGTGAGATTCGTCAGGTGGTTATGTACTTGTTGCACGGTTGATCAAGCTTGGATAGCTCCGAGATCGTTGCTTAAACAGCTCCTTTTTTTTTTTTTTTTTTTTTGTCGCTGGGGGTTGATCGACAATTAATAAAGGAATTTTATTTGAGAGGTATTTTCCAGTTAAGGATCAACCTATAAAGGAGCCCTGTCAGTTTCAAAATGGTCTGGACTGGACTTGGAGTGCGGTTGTCTGGATGAATTGAATTGGATGGATGGGTGTATAGAAAGACAGGGAATGTGAGGAAATGCAGCCAGTAAAGTAGAGCGCTCACTCTGACGTAATGATTGCTCTACAACCTTTGGGGCTGGCTGATGGGTATTGACAAGGGCAGTTTTTTTTAAGCCTCAAGCGAGAACCGTTGGTACCTGATAAATAAAAGAAAATCGGCTGCTCAAGTGGAGAATTATAGCATGAGCACCATGTGAATAAGAAGAAGCGGACAGTGACGAAGGGCCGATTCAGAGTGTGCTTTGATAGAAGACAGAAACAAGAAAGGAGCTGGGTAGAAGCGATTCAACAAAAAATAAGAGACATTCAACGCACAGAAAGAGAGAAATCAATCGTGACGTAGTTTACGAGAAAAGCAATCGGGATCAGTTGTTGAGGATCTCGAGACAGGAGACTTTGGTCCGTGATCC
This sequence comes from Fusarium pseudocircinatum, assembly GCA_013396035.1. Taxonomy (NCBI): domain Eukaryota; kingdom Fungi; phylum Ascomycota; class Sordariomycetes; order Hypocreales; family Nectriaceae; genus Fusarium; species Fusarium pseudocircinatum. The sequence goes on from JAAOAS010000473.1 coordinate 61,518, forward strand.
ACGAAGAAAACCAAGCTCAGGTCAGGTTTAAAAGCTGATAGCTTGGAACAAGGTGGAATATTCACGTCCAATTGAGGAAGAGGGGTGTGGTGTAAGACAGCCAAACCAAGAGGGGCATCAAAAACCTGGCCTTTTTCTTTTTTTATATGTAGCTAGCAACCCAATCTGAAGCTTTTCCTCTCTGAGCTTTTAAGTCTTTTCTCGTGATGAGGCAGAAAAATAACGCCAGTAACGAAACAAGTCAAGATAAATCGGAGCGTGGACCGATGCACAAGGAGAAGAAAACGTGTGTGGAGTTTTTTCAGGCCCCACGATAGCCTGCCATTGTTTGTTTAGGCGGAGCTTTACAGAGCGGGTAGGCTAAACGCGGGTCGAGGAGTGAAAAAACAAGGATGATGTATGGATGATGAGACAGAGCCAACAGCGAGGTCCGGTAATGTTTCTCTTTGGCTGATATGGTAGCCAAATGCCGAATTATCATGTCATTTTTGACTCTCTAAGAAACCTCATGCAGAAGGTGAGACTAAGATATTCAAAAACGCTGATTGACTGTGCCTGGATGTGCTGATAAATGGGGAAGGAGATGTACATGGGAATAACCAGGTGTCATTGGTCTACGAATGGAGAAAATGCCTCCGGGTGAAGTAAGGTGGTGGTGATGCTGTGTTGGTGTTAGTGGGAGGCTGTTAACCAATCTCTCGGGCCTGTAGGTTACCTGTATGTAGGCGCACAGTTACCCCAATGGCTGGGAACATTAGGCGGCCTCTCAAATCGACACGCCCTCTTGTATTTCGTCGATCATGCACTTCACATGCCTGATGAGATGATAGCTTGTTTGGTAACTGTCTTATACTCAGGTATTTGGAGTTGATCTACCCTATTATCAGGACTAGGGCGTAGTGAGAGAACGATATAGAACATGACTGCTATGAGATTATTCTATAAAGGTTTCACAGCCCGATCATAAGGTAAAATCTCATCCATGCGCCATGCTCTACGTAACGCCGGCTATTCTTGACATGTACGCTTCGTCGCTTCATGGTAACCATCACCGTCTGAACTACGCCTGAAACAACCACCACCATCTCACCAACCACGCCAAGCCAGTCTATCTCTTCATCTTTTCCTCATGCACTTCACTCAAAACATCATTCTACAGTGTACCCTTGTCCAGAAACTGGCTGCACCGGCCCGTCTCTGCCATACCACGCCGTCTTACACGGGCCGTTTCTACTTCCCGTCTTCGCATCAGAATGAATTTACCGCATAATATTAATATCTTGAGATTAAAAAAAAACCGCGTGGACCATGCGGTTGGAGAGATGCATGCGGTTGGTGGCATGCATTTGAGATGGGATGCGTGTGCGTGCAACTTGCAGGATATGGCTTGTTTTCATCGGTCAAATTCCATCTCAACCAAGCCCGGGTATTCCGTCGACAACGAGTCTCAGTCTAAGATTTGTAGATAATTGCTAACAAACAGTAAACTTTCTCTAAGTTAGAAGATCGTCAGGGGACTCTTTCCTATTCTCGATTTGCTTCTCAACTTGGCTGCACCCCGCAGCTTCTCCGTGGTGGAGTAATTCCTGTGCCTCTAGAATTCTTAGTCCAACCCGAGACTGTGCCTCGGGGCAATGGACCAGAATGAATCCAGTCAGATATTGGGGTAATAAAGGTCCGTGTCACATGGAAAATCACTATCCTATGATCATGTCTACAGTGCATGCAACATGCACGCATCTTCTCCAACTTTCCAAGCACCGGACTCCCGTAACATCACACAATGCGGCAGCAGGGATATTCGGCTTCCACCTGAGCCCACAGCCCGGCCGGAGTACCGGGGGGTCCCCGCAACGGGACCGGACAACTGCGTTTTTTTCTTCTGCGTGTAAGCGCTTGCAACACCCTCATTCAGAGCACACTGGCCTCTAATTGCCTGAGTGAGTAACGTACTTGCTATGTAGATACTGTTAGCCATTTTCTGTATTCCCCGCATCTCTTTGGGCTGTCTCGGTGCCCGATGCTTTCCGGGGTCATATCATCCACTCACGATCAGCGGGGAAACCTCGTGGTGTCGATGGCAGGCTGTAGGTTTGCAAGGTGCTTTACTTTCGAGGAAAAAGGAAACATCATCACTTCAAGATGCAACGCCGGTCCGGGTCCGATATGATCCGACTGGGAGGGCTGGGCATCCAAGCCTGATTCGAAGACATGCAGTATGAGGCTTTCTACGTGATCAAGATGAGATCTCAGAGCCAATGTCAAAGATAATTCTAGATATTTCGCTTCCAAGTTTAGCATGGACTTTGCTTCGGGAATTCGGGATAAAGTGAATTTAGCTTAGACATGGGTCACTTCACCCCACAGGGCCAACACCACTTTCTAGACAGTTCTAACATATCGCGAGCTTCACTTCGACCCCTCTCCTCACTACCAGCTCATCTAGTCTTCTTACGTGTTTCCAACAGAACCATAGTAGCATCAGGCAAAAAGAGGCCCATCTGCATACAAGCGGACCTATCAACATGACTGCCTTGAAAAGCCGCAACTCAATCGAGGGTGTTCAGTTCCCGGTGGGACTGCATCTTGGATCACAGTCTAGAAGCTCGCCTCAACTCCCGTGCATGCATGATCTGTTACGAGGCCCTACCTGACAAAAGCAACGAACTCGACTCACAGACAGTCCAGTAGTGCGTGAGATTCGGAAGTCTCCCGTGCTGAGCGCCGCGTACGCACCTATAGATCTCATTCTAAAGATAAGCCAAGCACGTTTTTCTACTCGTCCAGTGAAACATGCACGGCACAGCAAACTTGTGATCAGGGGTATCTTGACTTGTAACAGCAACAAACACCATTTTCGGGATTCTAATTCCGCCACAGCCGAACGGCCTTGTCTTTACCACCGCTGCCAACCCTCTTTCCATCCGGCGCCCAGTCCACCGCGTACACTTCGTCCTGGTGGCCGGGCAGATCCACGGCGAGTTTGTGAGAGGCCATTGACCATACCTTGAGTGTTGTGTCCTTTGATGCTGTGACGAGAAGACGGGAGTCTGCTGAGAAAGCGCATTGGTAGACGGGGGCTACGTGGCCGCGGAGGGTGTTGATGAATTTGCCGTCCCTGTGATTGTCAGTATATGAGTTTGGGAGGGGAGATTGGCGGGCTTACCTTGCACTCCAGATCTTGGTGTGGTTATCCCAGCCTGCACTGGCAATGAGAGATCCATCTGGTGAGAAAGTGACATGGTTCACCTGCTTCTGATGGCCCAACATACGCGCAACAGGCTTTGTGCTCTGCGCCGGATCCCAGAGATACATAGTGAAGTCATCACTAGCAGTAACAACCCGCTCAGCAATTCTGCCCTGAAACTTGGCAGCCTTCTCAAACCTCTCCTTGGCCTTACTTCTCTTTCCCTCCTCCGTATCAGGAACAGGTGTGTGGTCGTAGAATCCAGTCCTCAAGACAAAATCCGTTGAGAGCGCAAGATGGTTCACCCAATGGACGTGGGACGACAAGGTGTGCACAAGAGTTCCCTTCTCAGCATTCCACACTCGCACCGTCTTGTCGTGACTGGCGCTGTATACCAGACCCTCGCCTCCCCAACGCACACAGCTTACACTGCTCTTGTGGCCGGATAGGACATGCTCGGTCTTTCCCGTGTTGACAACCCATATCCGGACTGTTGCGTCTTTGCTTGCACTCGCTAACCGAGGTGTACCGTCTCTCCAGAGATGATAAGGCTCCCAGCAGATATTGGTCACCCACTTTGCATGTCCTGTCCAGGGGTTTCCAACAGCCTTTCCAGTTTCGGGGTCCCAGAGTCGAACAGACTTATCCATACTTCCAGTAGCGAGACGTGCACCATCGGGGGACCAAGCAACTGCCAACACCCATCCACCATGACCGGAGAGTGTGTACTTGGGTGTTCCGGTATCAGTATCCCATATCCGCGCTGTCTTATCTCCAGAACCTGTCGCTAGTCGATTACTGTTCTTGGGGCTGAATTGAGCTGCGAGAATTGCTTCGCCATGGCCGGGGATCTTATGGGACATGCGTGTTACGGGCTGGACCTTGAATACAGCCTGAGGCTCGGCGCTAAGTGTGACAGTAGTTTCGAAAGGGTTCTCAATGCCATGGTTACGGAGGAGCTGGAGGAGATCGGTAGGATATTGGTCCACGATAATATCGGTATCTGGGATGTGAATTCGGAATCGATATGGGAGAAATTCCTCTTTTTCCTGGGCAAGTCAGCAAAGCTCAACACACACGTCAGGCGACAAACCCTAGCAAGTAACGTATTCAAAAGAAGCGAGAGGTTCTTTTCTGAAGCATCCGCAAGAGGAACCTCAATCACATCTGCCATCTGCTTCCCATCTCCATCCAAGAACCTCGCCTTGAACGAGCCAGCAGGCCCAGAAGCAATCGCCGTAACATCTTGTTGAATCTGAGAGCGCTCAAGCTCCTCTCTCTTCTGCCGTTTCGACGGCGGGGGTACAATTGTCGCCATTTTGGTTTATTTATCTTGATGCTTCACAAAGGCTGGATATTTTCAAAAGCGGGATGGTGGGGCAGATTTTTGGCAAAATCTTTAGAAATTTTGGCGGTGAGGAGCTGCAGTCCTTGGACCCGAGCCTCAGGGAGCAAGAAAACACCAAATCTTAACATAAGTTGTCAAATTAAAGTCAGTAAAAGATATCCTAAATTTAGTAAAGATATCTCAAACTTGGTAAAGATATCCTAATTTTATACAAGTTTACTCAAGTCTTTTTATTTAGGATCAAGGTCCTGAGTTCTCTTTCCTTCCCCTCACCGAGTGACAAAAAAGGTTTGATATAAGCATAGGTGGCTGTTTGATTGAGGTAATTTTGGCACCATCCCTATAAAAAGCCGATGATCTCTCAGTCTAAGGGGGCCAGGCCCGTTCTTCCTGCATCTCTAGGTGCTAACAATTTTGGCACACGCCCCCACCTAGACCGTTAACGACATGCGCTCGCTGCCCTTTTAGAGCAAGAAAACATCAGGCCAAAGTTTTGGATGACAAAATAATCTCCGCAAAGGGTATTCTAAGCTCTCCTGAATTCATACTAATTTACCTAAATCTTTTCGTCACTTAGGATCAAGGTCCCGAATTTTCTTTCCTCCCCTGGCCTGCCGGGCCAGGCCCCAGTCTATCTCTAAAAAGAAGTCCAACAAAAAAACAAAGCTACACGCAAATGACAATCTACACTATGCTGGTCATTTTCTTACAAAGGCTCCTGATTCCCAAACGCCGTACCGTACCCTCCTTGCTATTGAGTTTGCTGTCCGCCTTGAGAAGTCCGCCCACCGCCGCGCATCCTCTTATTATTCGGAGCCACGTAATGCTGAAATTGCGGCATGTCCATCGTTGGCACCGCGAGTCCGGCCTGTTGCTGTGGGAGATACAGCTGTGATTGCATCATGGCTTGGGCCTGAGCTTGAGCCTGCGCCTGCGCTTGTGCTTGAGCTTGTGCTTGGGCTTGAACTTGGGCTTGGGTGGGTTGTTGAGGGAGTTGCTGTTGCTGAATGTGCTGATGCATTTGCTGCTGCTGCTGCTGTTGTTGCTGCTGATGATTCTGCTCCACCACTTGCTGACGACGCTGTCTAGCCCGCTGCTTCTGCACGGAGGATTGCCTCTTGCTCTCCTCGATTTGTCGGTGACGCTTGTCTTGAGCTTCTTGCCTCTTTTGCCGCTGCAGATCCTCATTCTGAACAGCATAGATGGCTGCAACGCGGAGCTGAAGATGTGACAGCTGCGCAACACGGTCCGAATGCGACATCTTGCGGTACTCGCTCTTGAACTGATGGAACGTCTCGCCGGTCAGACGAAGAACTGCGTTGGAGACACCCGCGACCTGGATTGCCGCCTGAGTCTCCTGATCGGGTTGTGGCCCTTCGTCTTGCCAAGGCGTGAGGAGCGGCGTCGCAGCCGCATCCAAACTATGCTCACCTTCCAGGTCGTCCATCATATTCGTCTCGTCCTCGCTCGCAGCCTCGGGCGTCGGTGGTTCGGGTGTGCCGGGCTCATGATTATGCTGGTCGCACGTAATTGTCAGTACCCATCCCCCCATAGTCTTGCGATGAACCGCCTTTGCTTTCCAGGGACAGTCTGTCTTCTTTGTCGTCGTCTTGTGTTTTGTCGCCATGCATCGATACGGCCTCCCGCCGCGATCGCAGACGAGATCGCATCGAACTATGTCGTTCCCCGGGACGTCTGCACCACCCACTTTGCCTCGATGGGATCTAGCCTTGACGATCTTGTAGCCTTCCTTTTCCATGCCATCGCTGAGTTCTTTGAAAAGTTCCTCGTAGCTGTTGTAGATGCCCGAATGGGGCACCTGGACGGTCTCGAGAATGCCAAACATGTCGCCGGAGTCAACGCGATCAACGCGTTTGGAGGTCAACGATGTGTGGATTTGGTGGTTGACCGGTGTCAGGCGTGGCCACGCGTAAGGCAGCGGGGACGTTGAGGAATTTCCGTGCGGAAAATTCTCGGCTGTTTTGGGAGCTTCCGTCGTCGCTGGCAGCCCGTCGTGTAACATGAGCTGACGACGCCATGGATCCATGATACAAGTAATCTGCATGCATTATTCTTTTCTCTGCTGTTTTGTTAACTTTGGGCATGAAAACGCCCGATTACTAAGTTGGGAACGCACCCGTTACTGATCTTTACCCCGCCGAGCTTTGGTTGAGCCGCAACGTGCATTGCATTCAGGGTCCAGGCAAAATCTTAAGCATTCCGGTTTCGAAAGCTCGAAACTTCATATGCTTGCGCGATGGCCTTAATATATCTTTTGCTATCTTTTAATTTTTAACTTCTCGCAACGTAGCCCTAAGCCCTATGATGCCTCGAAACAACTCCAAAGATTTAAATTCGCATGCTTATAATGTTTTTGAGTTGGTGGTGAAGCTTATAAGGAGGGGGACTGACCAATGCCAATTCTACTAATTACTCACGACTCTCGAAGTTTTTCACTGCCACGCTCTGGTATATGTATTACACCGAATGACAAATCTAAGTACCTTCGGGCTGCCTACGCCACTTCATCAAATTCTCTTGGTGTATCTGTCCCGACTTCTCGGGTCCCCGGCTGAGCTCGTTCCAGTTCGTTCGGCAATCACTTTCCAGAACCATGGGCCCGAGTGTGATTGATCGCCAGCGAATCTTCTATTTATCATGATGATTCGCTATCTAGCCCCATCAGCTGATACCATTCCATCCAATGATAGTAGATCGATTTCTCTGATACGGATAACCTTGATAAGTTGAGTGGGCTGAAGCATCAATTCGGGTCCGGGTAATACTTATCCAGTCTGCCCCGGATTCCAAACATCCATTACCCCAGATTATCCCTGATCTTCAGAAGACTAGCTCGCATCTATCATCACTAGCTTCAGTTCTACTTGATAATAAGATATGATCAGCTCATCCACGAGCGGGGGAAGAGGTCGGGTAACAGTTAACCAGCTTCACATTGTCAGGTGCAGGGTATTTTGATAAGAGTGGTATGGAGGAATTGTTATATAAACAGACGGGATCCTCAACATCCAAACACCAATCTTCTCGTGACACATACTGAGTAATCTCTTAATTACACATCCAAATACCTATACAAAATGGTTGACTTCAAGCTTTCTCCCGCCCAGCAAGAGGCCCGGCGCCATGCTCAAGCCTTCGCCAACACCATCCTCACCAAAGCTGCAGCAGAGTACAATGCCCAGAAGGACCAGTTCTCTCGCTTCCAGGCTACCAGACCCTTCTACAAGGAAGCTGTCCGCGCTGGTCTGATCAAGGCCCAAGTTCCCATTCCCCTTGGTGGAACTATGGAGGGCCTTGTTCACGAGAGCATCATCCTCGAAGAGCTCTTTGCAGTCGAGCCAGCTACTTCACTCACCATTGTCGCTACTGCGCTTGGTCTGATGCCCCTGATTCTCAGTGATTCAACTGATCTGCAAAAGAAGTTTCTGAAGCCCTTCATTTCTGGCGAGGGTGACCCTCTGGCCAGTTTGATGCACTCTGAGCCTGGTGGAACTGCGAATTGGCTGCAGAAGGGCGGACCTGGTCTTCAGACCACAGCTAGAAAGGTTGGAAACGAATGGATCATCAACGGTGAAAAGGTTTGTACATCCACCCAAAACGTTCAAGTATATGCTAACGTTCGTCTTAGCTCTGGCCCTCCAACAGTGGTGGCTGGGACTATAAAGGGGCTGACCTTGCATGCGTTGTTGTCAGAATCTCAGACGATCCATCTAAGCCCCAAGATCCCAACGTTGAGCCAGCTTCTCAGATTGCTGTCCTCTTGGTAACTCGCGAGACCATCGCCAACAACAAGCCCCAGGCCTATCAGGTCCTGGGTGAACCTGAACTTGCAGGCCAAATCACCGCATCTGGCCCTCACACTCGCTTCACCGAGTTCCGTGTTCCTCACGAGAACCTCCTCTGCACCCCTGGTCTCAAGGCCCAAGGCCTGATCGAGCAAGCCTTTGCCATGTCAGCTGCCCTCGTCGGCGCCATGGCAATCGGAACTGCCCGCGCAGCCTTCGAGGAAGCTCTCGCCTTCTCCAAGTCCGATACTCGCGGTGGCTCCAGGCCCATCATCGAGCATCAGAGTGTAGCTGACAAGCTCATCGACTGCAAGATTCGCCTTGAGACCAGTCGTTTGCTTGTGTGGAAGGCGGTTACCACTCTCGAGGATGAGGATCTTGAGTGGAAGATCAAGCTTGAGATGGCTATGCAGACCAAGATCTACACTACTGATGTTGCGGTCGAGTGTGTCATTGACGCTATGAAGGCTGTTGGTATGAAGGCCTATGCGAAGGACATGTCTTTCCCGCAGTTGTTGAATGATGTTATGTGTTATCCTTTATTTGATGGAGGAAATATTGGCTTGAGACGACGACAGATGCAGCGAGTTATGGCTCTGGATGAGTATGAGCCTTGGGCTGCAACTTATGGACCCTCCAAGATTGATAAGTCTCGTCTGTAGTGGTAATTAAGGCATAGCAATAATAAGAATACGAATGCAACTTTAATAAAGACCTTTCACCCAAGAATGCAATCACAGTATTGTTTGAATATGTTTGCCTCGGAGGCGAGAAGTGTGAAATTCCACCTTATGTGTTAGTCACAATATCTCCAAGACCAGCATAGACTTTGAAGAGTTGCCCAAGAAAAGCTGTTCAGCTAGCAACAAAGGTCATTAACCAGGACAGTCACAGCCTTTCATACAGATGAGCATAGCCAAGCACATGTTTTAGAGGATCGCGACCACCATCCTCCACGTGGAATTCCGGCAAATGGGCAATCGCGGTGTAAGAATGGGCAATTCTCTCCGCCAATGGCGATATCATGTGTCTAACGCCATCAACGTTTATACGGAATTACTGAGGCCTTTCGGTCCAGCTGACAAGCGGGTTGTCCAGGGGTGACCGTCGTTTAAAGTTCACATGAAACATAGCCCAAAGTGAGTCACCAATATGGAAACCCCTGAGATTTAGGTTTGAACCCCAAAAGAGGGCATACGATGCGTGTGCCTTTCATGTCTATTAGTAATTAGAAATGTTAGTCATCTATGTAGGGGAAGTAATTTTTGGTAGATGAATCATCAATCTTGACTCCCAGAAGTTGCTTACTGCCCCAGTCCAACGACGAAACTCCTTTGCTTACAACTACACTTGCGAAAATCACTTGCAAGAACTAAAGAACAGAAGCCATTAGCTGCAAGTCAATGCCTGTTGCATTCCTCCCGATGGCAAATTGGTTGAATTGATACATCGTAATCTCGAGTTTAGAGAGAACGAGACTGCCGCCTTCGTCGACTCTGGTGAGGGCAATACTGGTCAGCTGGCAACAAAGGCCATTGCTCAGGACAAGGAGAGAACTCTAGTACTACGGTAAATCATGGGGCTATATTACCGACACCTCTGATATCCTTAAAAGGTCTCGGTTGATTATTGAGTCATGTCACAGTTTCGTACGGAATAAGTGGACTATGATCTGCACAAGAGGTGATATAATGTGCACGGAGGAACTGGAAATACTGTATAAGTGCTTGTTTTGCGTCTCGTGAGCAAGGATTATGGATACCGGAACCAAACAGTAGTGTTTGATCCTGGTGAGTGTATTGTTGAAGAGCTTACGAAGTTGGTCCAAGTTCATAACCAGTGGATATGATACCTCGATATTCCATGTATGCAGAGCTCCCTATGCCTTTAGATCTGGATAATAAGAGGCCTTGATGGAAAGGGACCTTCGTTTTGTTTCTCAAGTACCTACTGCCCATGAAGCTCAGTGTTGAGTCATCAGATTTCGACCCTTTAGCCAGAGGGAAGAGTTGAATGGGCTGGGAACTCTGTCAGTCGAGGTCTTGATAGAGTCTTATGGTAAAACTATCAAACGGCCGAGTTTGCATGCCTGAAAGTTTCAAGTAAGTAGCCACAAGATACTCCTGTCTTTCCTGCAAAGTCTGTTGAGGAGATAACCCTAACCCTCGAGGCTCTGCTGGTCACGTCTGCAAGGCTTATCAATCGTTCGCTCGCTCGTGGTATACCTTGACACCAAGATTTTGTTCATTACCCCCTTTCAATCACGGAATTTGTTTTGGGCACAACTAGGATCTTAAGTCAGTTGTAGGGACTTAAGATTAAAATAATGAACTGGCAACTAATATTTGAAGACTTTCTGATGATGGCAAATTGTTGACTTGTTATGTCGTGCGTTTGGGTTTAGAGACACCGAGAAGTTTAAAGGGGCCACGTTTCATGATAAGATGACAATCAGTGCTCGGAGATGAACAGGTTGGATGCCCGAAGCCTTGATACCACCCAAGCTACTGAATTCCATCCAAATTAATTGGCGAAGATGTCCCTAATAATAGAGGCAGCCAACAGCTTGCACCGTGATTCAGTGCCACTGGCTTGAGCCTAAGCACCTCTTCGATGCTTTCTTTGTCAGTGCAGGACTCCGTCCTCAGCCCCAACTACACAGACTTCATCATTACATGTTAACCTTGCTGAACAAATGCGACACAATGGGCAGCAGGTCATTGCTAATCGTAGACGGCGTCTCTTACCTGGTCCATCCCCAATCACTCGTGCGTTGAAAAGACAATCTTAAGTTGACTGCAACTTGCTAACTCTCTACTCTCTAGCTCAAAATCACAGAGTCCACCGGTCTTGAACCGATTCCTGTTGTTCTCCTTCCGATTGACAACTCTCCATCCTCAGTGAATGATGCCTTACAGCTTATCAATCGCTTTGCTGATGTCGACGATGTCTACTCTCCATCATTCGCCCGTACCGCTGTTATTCGGTCCAGCAGTGAAAGAGGGTTAAATGAGGTGCTCAAAAAGTTTGAAGCTTCTGGCCACTTCTACGCCGTCTATCATGTGTCCCCAGGCTCCTCTCAGGGCTATCTTCCGCCGGGTCCATACTTCCTCTGTGATGGTGGAATTCATCAAGCGTATCGCTTATACGATGACACTCTGGACAGTTTTATTTTCGGAGTCATTCCAGATGATGTCCTGAACCCGGGGAGGTTTGATAAGACCTGTACTGCTTCAGTCTTCAGCCCATACTAACTTGGTCATCATAGGTATACTGCTGTGACTCTGCTCAGCTCAAATGGACTGTGGAAGAGTATCCCCGTCCCGAGTCGTCTTTACACAGTTCGGACCTCAACAACCCCTCTTGCTGGTGCGCGTATGGGCACCAAGGATATCTTCCGTCTTGAAGGAACTCAGACAACTATGATGAGTAGGCCGTGGATTGAACTTTACGACGCAGACGAGCAGAGCGCCGACTACACCAAGAAGCTCATAAAGCTGGGAGCAGTGATCGTGGGCAAATCGAAGATGACTTCTTTTGCATCCCCCGAAGAACCAACAGACCAGTGGGTTGACTTGCATTGCCCCGTCAATCCTCGCGGAGATGATACCAGAGCCCATCGAGCAGCTCAACAGGAGCTGCAACTTCTCTGGCGATTACGAATGGCTGGACTTTTATATCGCGGGAGACTCTGCTGGCAGTGTGAGGGCGCCAGCGCCTTGCAACGGCTTGTTTTCCCTTCGACCTAGCCTCAGCTCGACATCGATGAATGGGATACCAGTCAACTCACCGTATGAGTACCTATGCTGCAAATGGCAACTGAACTAATTGAGGAGCAGGGCCTTCGATACTGTCGGCCAGTTTGGTCGCAGCTTGAATGATCTTCACTTTATTGTGTCACACACCTTTGAGAATATTCACCAGACCTTCTCCGGATTCCCGTCCAAGATACTCATTCCCAAATAATTCTACCTCTTGGCCAACGCACAGCAACAGGCTATGACGGAGGAGTTTGTAAAAGCACTCGAAGACTTTCTAGGTGTCAAGAGAACGCCTTTCAGCTTTGTGGAGGAGTGGGAGAAGAATCCTCCTCAGGAAGCTGGGGGCCTGCCATTGCTGGAGTACACCGAAAAGGTAAGCCTCCCTAGGCTGGTCTTCGTTCACTGCTAACTGGTGACAGAGTGCCTTTTGGTCGTTGTGCTATGACTACTATCATGGATTCGACAGCTTCCGTGACGAATACAGCGCCAAGTTCGGCAAGAACCCCTTCGTCAGCTCAGTCGTGCGATTCCGATGGTATGTTTAATCGATTGCTGCGAATCATTTCTGACAAATAGGATAGGGATGTTGGAAAAGATGTTACCCCCCAGGAGTACGAGAAATACATGAAAAAACTCGAGGTTTTCAGAAAATGGTTCACTGAGAACATTATGGGTCCTGATTCAAAGACACTTTCCAATACCATCCTCATCATGCCCTACGGACAACCCCATCCAGAGTATCGCGATGAGGCAAACACCCCAGCTGGAACCTTCCCTACTATCGCAGAGAAGTTCATCTCGCCCATTCTACATGCTCCTCAACTCGTACTACCATTTGCTCAAATACCTTATCTATCAAAGATCAGCGGAAGATCAGAGATGCGACCCATTGCTAGCACTATGATCGGAGCCAAAGGCAGTGATCTGATGCTCATCAAGCTTGCCGCTGAGGCGTTCGAGAAGGCTGGATGGCCTACAAGTGTCCAGACAGGTCGCTATATGTACCCTGTTGCTGATAACGCGAGGCATGTTGGCTCAGTGCCTCGTGAAAGTCTGGCGACGTACGAGACGAACCAGAGAGCTGTTCAAGAGCTTCAGAGAACGTTCGAAAAGAAGAGCGAAGATTTTCCCTGTAATACCATGTAATATATACTGACTTAGGAGGCCAACGGACTTGTCGGGGAATTGCAACACAGCCAAGGAAGCAAGCCTAGGGAGGCCCATCCTTCTGCTCTTCTCTTACTTCTTTCTTTAATTTAACTCTCTGATCTCTATTAGTGCGTATGGAGCGTTTTCCGCTTGTTCTTACTTGCCTGCCTGAGATCAGGAGGGAATTAGGTAGTGGCCCGCAGGGCTTCTTCAGACGGCCATAAGACAGCTCAGTAGCGGTGTTATGTTTCTTCTTTCCACACATGGCAAAGAATACCTCATATACTCAGCACCTTATACATAACTGAGGCTGGGTGTTACGCCTCGCCAAGTGGCAGCTAAGCAGCGCAGCAAACGGTGCAACAAGAATTAGGCGCCCGCATTATCTTGGGTAGCACCGGATGAGGCAGTGTTCTTCAACCCGGGCTACCACAGTCCCTTACTGGTTCATCTGGGCCGTGAGGCTGTGGTACGGTCATTCAAAGACTGGATCAATGCATAACAAGATATACACTCGTACCTAATGGCCTATCTTATTACTAAATACAGATTTCTTACTGCTTTCCTGCTTCAGTAACTTGCCCTTACGAGCCGTCTTACACCTCAATTTGACTAAGCACCCATAACACTCGCGCTCGTGGTCGTGCTCGAGCGGGCTTTGTTACTAGTTCCCCAGCTCTCTTTTGTTGTTCACATGCTAATTTGGGAAAGATATGGAGCAAGAGGATGCAAATCTGCTCGGGCCACGACCCTCTACCGCAGCCGATTGCCATGTCACTCAGAGATCACAGCTTTTTCCAGATATCTGTATTGGGCTTAAGCTACTATATGAGCTAGCAATGATGATGCTGACCTTGCCGATGGTATCTGCTCTGGAGTACGCCATTTACGCCCGACATTATCACGGTAACCTCCCGACACCCGAACTCTGCAAAGCTCCTTCAATCCAGAGAAACTTGGTCGAGATCCGAGGCTGGACAGTATATTTTAAAACACTTCCGCGTGATTAACATGATTCGTATGATAGACTTAACACTGACGCTCCTGGCAGCCATAGTTGTTGCGCTGCCCTAGGGCGCATCGTTGATCACCGAGATCAACGGGTGTGTTCATGTTATTTTGGTGGGCATCTTGATGAGTCTCACTGAGACTCTCATCGTTCGTAAATATTCATCTATAAGCATATAGAATATACTGGGACTAATAGTGTCATATACTTCCGATTGAGCTAGTGTGGGCTTCAGCTATCCTCCTTGTGGGTGAAGGATGATAGACTCCGGTTGCGTCTGTCGCTGCTGGTATTTCATCATGGATGCACTTCCTAGTGAGCTATGGCTTACTGCTATTGACCTTCCGCTCCTTTTAATTGTGCCAATGGGTTATATAGCTCGATCCTCAGTGACCATTGGCTCGAATGAAGACCTGCCAGCGTCGCACGACCAAGGCAATCGTATCCTGCGAGTAGTTCTCAATGCGTCTTTCGATTCAATCTATCTTCTCTGCTTTATGCTCTCGAGCCACAATATGTGCCTGACGGTAGTATGATTTCTTATGAGCCTATTTCGAGGCATCTCACTCCGGGCTCCAGTACACCTTGCATCTTTGCTTCGACAGGAGGCGTTCGTGGGGGAAGTTTGGCAGCTCAGCAATTTAGGACATAGACTAATAGATGGACTAGATAAATGCTCCACTTAGGTGAGTCGCTCTTCTCAACTTGGCCTTATTCGTTTCATCATGCCGGCTCTGTTACAAATTGTAAGCACATACCTCAAGCCCACACCCCAGGTCTTGAATCTTAGAACTCTAAGAGCTAGCCTGTCGCTGCTCTTCCTGGGGCTCACTCTTGCATAGCTTACGATAAACTCGGCCTTTCTGATTGCGGGTGAGTTAGGTTACACTTGTAAATCTCTAGTTCTTCTGGCGTGACGGACTCCATATCGCAACAGTGATATAGGGTCTCGGATTTGATGCCCGCTCGACCCTATTGTCGCTCGTCACCTCATGGATTGACCCTTAACGCGCCGTGTTTCTTGTCGAGAAAATTTGTAAGCTCTGAGGATAACTACTCGTGAATCATCTGCTTGGGATTCCTTTCGACTACAAGATCCTTGGAAGGGCTTGCCGTTCATATATCCTACAGTAAGCCTCGAACGCTAAGGGCTTCTGACTGTTCAACAAACCACTAAGATCTTTTGTTCGATCAGTATTATCTGAATATTTGCTAAAAGAAAGTCTCACGAGCAGAAGCCTGGAACCTTTCAAGCATCGATATGCTGGAGAAGATCTGTTGGTTTCTTAGGCTAGCAAGTCTTGGGTATAGGGATCAATAGCGTCTCCTAGGTTCAGTCACATTTCTTGTCACTTTAGCTGAGCACTTCAATCTCTATGCAAGAGTTAACCAGTGCTGTCAGCAGAATATTAGAGATGTGTTGAAGGGCGTAGATGACATTGAATGATCGCATGCAGTTGCCTGATATCTGACTTGGTGGTGCTTTCCCAGGCTGCTCCTTCCCAAACTCACTCAGGGTTCTCGAGGTTCCTTACCACCAACGCAGGAAGGTGATGTCGGTTCTCCGCAACAAATTTCTTCCAAGTGATTTTGCCAATCTTTGTTCTAAATCTCAAATTATCACCGCCTTTCTTGTCTATCACCACACGATACCCTTTGTTGACCACAGCGTATCGATCGCAATATGGATGTGAATCTAGAGCTACTCCGCTCCATGCCATCCAGAACCACTAGTCGCTCGTCGTCGAGTTACTTCCAGACCAGCGATAGCCAAGCACATCTCGATCACACTGCAGTCCGGAACTCCTTGGCGCCCAGGCGACCACAGACCAGTCTAAGCGAATACTCTGGATACGAGCACTCAAGTAACAGCATAAGACCTAACATCTCAAGACCTTCTACTGTACGTCCTGGATCGAGACCTGGTACAGCATCCGGAAGAAAGTCACGCAACGGAACTGCTTCTTCCATCCTCGGGCTTAGCGAAGCGCAGACCATTGTATGCGCTGTGAGCGAAGCTCGCGGAGTTTCTCCTGCAGTCGGTATTGCATTGGTCAATGTTTCTCTCGGCGAAGCTGTAATCAGTCAAATATGTGACAACCAATCCTATGTCAAGACGATCCACAAGATCCAGCTGTCTGCACCCTCACGCATTCTGTTCATGACTACGGCCTGTCCACCAAACAACCCTAGTTCCCTCTTTTCTCTTGTCCAAGACCTCATTCCTGACGTTCAAATCGACGCACTGGAAAGATCAGCATGGTCAGAGACAGAAGGACTGGAGTATATCCACAACCTGGCTTTCAAGGATGACATAGAACCTTTGAAGGTGGCTACGCAGGGCAAGTTCTATGCCATTTGTTCTCTTGCCGCTGTAAGCCAAATCATCCGGGGCTTTCAATGAAGATACTGACTCGGAACAGGCAATGAAGTATATCCAGCAACACTTCTCTATCAACTTCATGCCGCACTCCCTCCGCATCCAATACCGACCTTCAGAAGATACCATGATGATTGACATTTCAGCTATTCAATCGCTTGAGATCATGCAGAATATCCGAAACCCGAAGTCTAAAGATTCGCTCTTTGGCCTGCTGAACCATACATGCACCCCGATGGGTTCAAGGATGCTTCGTAGCAATATCCTACAGCCACCCACTCGCCCAGATCTTTTCATCACACCTCGGTATGATGCACTGGACGAGTTGACTACCAATGAAGAAATGTTCTTGGAGATTCGCAAAGGCAAGTATTGCAGGGATAACATAGAATATAGCTAACTCTGGCAGCCCTCAAGCTCTTCCATGACACGGAAAAGCTCTTGACCAAGGCAAGCTGACCACCTAATTGATGCATATCCTACTAACTCCCATAGTTGATTATTGTTCCCACCAATGCCGATGTCCAAAAAGTAGAGGAACAGATCAATCAGGTCCTCATGATCAAAAGCTTTCTGGAGTCGATCCCCGAACTTCACACGGCGCTGGGTCCTGCCAACAGCGTGTTACTGACCAAGGTCCGAGAGCTGTGTCGCCCTCAAATCACAAGCCACAGTCTCAATACGATCCGACAGACCATTGAGGCGGACGTTACTTACATGAAGTCCGCGTTAGATCTTCGTAATCAGAGAACCTTTGCTGTAAAAGCGGGCATCAACGGAATGCTTGATGTTGCTCGCCAGACATATAAAGAGCTCACAGAGGATATCCACCAGCACATCGATGCACTGAATGGTACGAAACATTCCTTTGTCAAATATGTTACTAATGAAATCTAGAGGCACACGGACTTGATGCTAACCTCAGATACGATAATGGGCGCAAGTATTGGCTGAGGCTGCGAGCAGCAGACTTTGACGACCGTCCCCTTCCGGACCTGTTGATCAATGTGGTACGAAAGAAGGACAAGATTGAATGCCAAACACTTGACTTGGTCAAGCTCAATTTGAGGCTATCGGATACCTCCAATGAGGTTGTCATTCGAAGCGACAAGGTTATACAAGACTTGCTGAAAGAACTACGTTCTGATGTCCCACACTTGTTCCGCGTCTGCGAATCGGTTGCGCTTGTCGACATGATCACTTCCTTTGCGCAGCTTGCAACTACTCGGGACTACGTGAAGCCGGATCTCAGCACGACGCTCGCATTGAAAGCTGCAAGACACCCTGTCCTCGATAAAGTAAGTGCGAGAAGCCAGTGCTGATAAAGATTGACTGATTCATATAGACTATGAACGGCACCTTTGTGCCTAACGATTACTACTCCACAGAGCAATATTGCTTCCACATCGTGACGGGTTGTAATATGAGTGGGAAGAGTACCTACATACGGGCGGTCGCATTGCTTCAGATCATGGCGCAAATCGGATCGTTTGTGCCGGCAGAGTATGCCGCATTCTCCATCATCCACAGCATATTTGCGCGAGTTTCGCTTGACGACAACATTGAGAGTAACCTCTCGACTTTTTCTGTCGAAATGCGAGAGATGTCTTTCATCCTGAGAAACATTGACGACAGGAGCCTTGCCGTGATTGATGAACTGGGCAGGGCCACGAGCAACCGAGATGGTCTGGCAATTGCGATTGCAATGTCTGAAGCCTTGATTCAAAGCAAAGCATCTGTCTGGTTTGCAACCCACTACGTTGATCTGACAAAGGTTCTCGCGGATCGTCCAGGTATTCTCAACCTTCACTTAGCTGTCACTACCTCGACAACCGAGGATGGACTGCCTCATATTACGATGCTTTACAAGGCGACCTCTGGTGCCATCAAAGGCGAAGAACACTATGGCATCAATTTAGCACGTGCTATCGGGCTTCCCCAGTCCTTCATCGACAAGGCAGAAGAGGTGGCCAAGGACATCAGGCGGAAACGAGAAACGACCAAGCGTAGCTCAGAGTCAGCTAGACTTGTAGCCCGCCGAAAGCTCATTCTCAACCTGCAGGATGCATTGAGGCAGGCTAAAGATTCTGGAAGCGAGGAGGCCCTCCCCGGTTATCTGCAGCGCTTACAAGAAGACTTTGTTGCCCGCATGGAGGAAGTTGACAACATGTAGTTGGGAGGTATCTTATTCGGCTACCAATCTGGGGCGCATATGAATTGGCAGTTGTGCTGTACTTCTTGAAAGTGGTTCTATGTTTATTATGTTGATATTGTTGAAGCTGTTTATACGCCTGGGCGCTTGTAATCTAATTCTCGGACACGTTTCCAGACCTCTCTCACTGCTCGTTCTTGTGTCTGTCGTCCAGTTTCTGTTGCTGACGGGCCGGCGGGGCTATCAAGTGTTAGTAAGTCAGCCTCAGGGTTCAGTTGGTGTGTGCGTACCGAATGGCTAGATAAAGCCGGCCTCCAAGATGTGCCCTTGTAATGTCGGCAGTCTCTGGGTCGCTGGGAGGATTGGCTGTTGTTACAAGACCACCAGCCTCTTCAAGGATCGCGAAACCAGCCGCAACGTCCCTATTCAAATTAGCATCTCCGTTGTTGAATAAAGTGTGAGGTTGTCGTACCATTCCCAGCATCCACCCTCCCACCAGATATCGAAAGATCCCATAGCAGTATAAGCGAGATCCAATGTCGCACTGCCCAAGCTACGCATGCCGTGAACCATACCACCCTTTCCGCCCCTGCCATTTCTCTCCGAAGCCATGTTTACAAAAGACTCGATCTTCCGCGACATGTTGCCATCTGGAATATCGCGACGGTCTTTGCCCCATTCACAGGAGAACGTACAGCCGCTAGGCGCATTGGCGGGCATCGGAGGGATCGGGTTTCGAATCAATGGTAGTCGCTGTGTCTCATTGAGCCATGCGCCTCGGCCTGTGCATGATGAGAAGAATTGGCGGAGGAAGGGGGCGTTGATGACGCCAATGACTGGGACACCTTTGACGACTAGAGCGATTGACACGCAGAACATGGGGAAGAGATGTGTGAAGCTGACGGTGCCATCGAGGGGATCAACTACCCATGTTGGCTTGTCTTCAACGAGGTATGTTCGTGAAGCACCAGCAGAGTAGGACTCTTCGCCGAGGAATCTGTCATCATTAGTGAGGGTCATGATAAGACGAGGGGTAAGACATACCCATGATCAGGATATTTACTGAGAACAGTTGTGCGGATAAAGTTCTCGACATCTAGACAGTCAGTACAAGAACCATGGACATAAGGAGGATACAAGAAGGGAATACCATTGTCTGTCTTTGTCACGATATCTACCGAGTTCTCTTTCTCGACATACGAAACAGCACTCGAAGACTGGCCACTCCCATCGATGCGGCGCTGAGCAGCGGCCATGAGCATGTCACCGGCATCTTTGCCGAGCTGCACGGCAAAAGCGTAAATGTCGTTCAATTCCTGCTGCTCCATTATTATTTTGGACTCAAACTAATTTGTTTTTCCAGAAGACGCAACGAAGGGATAAAAGTCCACGGCAGCTTGTTTTGTTGCTAGCAAATGCCGTATGAAACCGTAGCTGGGGTTGTTTTCCGCGGTGACGGATTGTGATGCGCTGTGGGGAGGGGGCCATGCTGTTGTTAGTGGGAGTGGAGAGGAGGGGTAGAGGGGGATGAAGGCTTAACCG